>APFE031704768.1:69820-134243 GCA_000404065.3 Pinus taeda | reverse complement strand
ACACATGGCATAGTGATCCCTGAACCGGACTGTGGATTGCGGTAAAGCAACTAGCCTAATGACCCCTGAACTAGACTATAGGTTGCGGTAAAGCCAGGTAATGTGTGCCTCAATGGGCTTAGGAATCCTTGACCAGTTAATGGCAGGATATATGGTAAAGCCTAAAGGTGGGTGCTCTCCATAAGGCCTAGTAATCCCAGGATGGGATATATGGTAAATCTTGGAGAGTTGAGTCTCGGTTAGGTCCTAACGATCTAGTGTGTATTGTGGTAAAGCCTAGAGTCTAGGAGACAGGAAAATTCCTCATGGTGTAGGTGGAGAAATCCAGTAGCATCCATGCTTGTTTTGGCCTAGTGATCTTGTGGAGATCATGGTAAAGCCTGTTGTTAAATGTTTATTGTTTTGGCCTAGTGATCCAGTGTGGATTGCGGTAAAGCCTGGTTTTTATTGATGAGGGTGAGGTGGTTTAGCCTCGGTATGCCCTAGTTGGTTCTTTTGGTTTGAGTCCCACAATCATGCTTGGAACATGGCACAGGGGTGATTGGCTAAAGAAAGATTTGGGTGAGCCAATCTATGGTTGGGTGGAACATGGTAGCCCCATACCGGTTTGGCTTTTGCATTGATTAATAAGAGGTTTTTTCCTTAGTATCTTATGTGTAAATGTAATGGTTTATATGTAAATTCTATGGTTGATGTATCCTTGATATTTTTGTTGTTATTATGTTGGTTATAAGCATGTATTATGACAGTGATGATTTATGGCTCTCCTCATGTTTTGATTTGTAAATGAAAGAACAATGTATTTATGACATAATAGATGATAATGTAGCTAATGATATAAGGGAACAATGCTTCTTAGCGATTCTCATATAAATATGCGACCCCTATGCTCAGATTTGTTGTTTACACCTATAGATTACATATTTGTGACATGTTTGACGAAATGCCTGTCATGGCTAGTAGGGGTCCAGTCAAGTCCTTGTTTAAGTAATTACATTTGTATTATTCTTTTGTTGTTATCTTTCAGTTATGAAAGTGTCATGTCGTTCCGAGCAGTGACCTAGGCTCTGGGCCTGAAAAAGTGGCACAAATCCTGAAGTCGCAGGTACAGGACTGAGGAGAAAACTCCCCGGATGCACCCATGCCTTGCTATGGGAGCGACTGGAGCCTGCCAGACGCACCCTTGTCCACATCAAGGGAGAGTCCAGGGGTTTAATGATCTAAAAACTCAGTGGGACCTAGGGACTAGTCATGGGGATGATTAGGAAGGCTTTTGGGATTCCTGTAGTAGGTATAGAAGGTATGTGTTGTGGGTTTTTATCGATTCTACTTCCTTAAGGTCACCTAGGAGGTTTAATTCCATTATAGTGGCCTCTCATCTCATATTTACCCTGGTTGGTCAGTTACTTAGGTAGATGTGGGATGAGGGTGCTACAAAATTAAAAATTAAATTTGCATTGGTCAATGCTAAACTAATATTGGTCAACGTGAGTATGAACTATTTTCAAGGATTTTTAGCAATTTTTCTAATTCAAAATTTATAAGGTAGTTTTTACGTGAGTATGAACTATTTTCAAGGATTTTAATTTTGGGTAGTTTTTTTTATGAAACTTAACAATGAAAAATGGTCATACAAATTTCTAAAAAATATGGCATAAATATTGCAATTGCATTCAAAGTTTATAACAGACAAATAAAAGACAATTTTTAAGTTAGTTCCTAAATGTGTTGCAGTGATCCACATGACATTATATTGTGCAAAGGCTACAATAAAACCTTCAAGTTATGGTCATGTTGTAGCTACTGCAACACCCTCCAAAATTTTGGCTTAAACTCAATTTCAGAGCCTTCCTTGGTCTTGTACACTATTGTGGCAAACACCGAAACTTATTTCATGAGCTTTCTTGAAGTGTTTTGTTCCCTTTTGCATGTTGTGTAAACTCTTGTCTTTTGGCATATTCGGTTGTTGCGCAATGTGTACAAGCATATTATAATGGTTTCAAGGGTCTATATTTGTGTATATGAGTTGTTCTAACTATGTAAACATTTGTCGCACTCATTCACAAGGTTCTAAGCATTGTCAGATACGTGTCATCACGGTCGTCCCAAAGTCTATCTTAAGTGTTGCACTTGTCGTAAAGTTGTCGCACAGAGGGAGATGATTTGTTCATATGTTTGGATGATCTATGTTGACATGTCATCAAAATATTCTAAGTGTGTGATCACAGTCAAAGTTCATCACCGTTCACACCGATCTCGCTGATCCCACACTTAGCCATTTTTGGAAAAACTTCTCGACCGAGAAACCTAGCTTCATCAAGACTCTCTTGAGTTGTGTGCTACGTAGTCTCAGTCCTCTAGTTATGACCTTGATGCTTGGCATTGCACAATGTGCATTTACTACCTCCCATCATTGTTGCACTACATAGTTTTTGTGCCCAAGCCCCGACCTTGACCTCCAAAATTATGCAATCATGTCCCCAACTGACTTAAACCACACAATTTGCATCCTCAAGCCTCAAGCTCATCCACTAAGCCCTTGAACTGATTAGTAGCCCAAACTTCTTTGATTCCTATAACTGCACAGTTAGCTCTCCCAATGCCCACTCCCTTAGCCTATCCCGCTGACTTTGGAAACTACACAGTCTTGTCCCTCAGACCTGCCTGAACTGTGCACTGTGTAGTCTCAAGGCTCAATCTTTTCCCTTGGATGCTGGAACTGCACATTGCATAATCATTGAGTCCCTCTTCCCAGCCTGTCACTTGTTCCCGGCTTAGTCAGTGGATCAGAATGCATCATCTTAGACTAAGGGATTTTCGGATTGATATTGTCTCATCATGAGTGAATTGTAGGAACAAGTACCCTATCAGGCCATGGAAAGATGATGGAGGAGGAGAAGAATGAGGGAAGCATGCTCAAATACTCTCTTGTAGTTGAACTTACAAGTTGATTAATCAAGAGAAAGAGAAGGGACACTAGTTTGCGACCACTATCCAAGACTTGAGATCATTAAAGATTCCTCATCACCAAGCCATGCAGACGTGAAAAGAAATGCATCTTCAAGAAGACATCCAACACTTAGCAGAAACAATGTCTTGACAATGCCACATCATCAAGTAGTCCATGTTAGCAGTGTCATGTCATGTCATGAGTGGTCATATGCCACATCACTATTGTGGATCATGTCTATTGTATTCAAAATGTATTATAAAGTGGAATTCTAAAGGACACACATGGAATGTAAAGAGTAATGTAAGTTTTAAAGTCATAGGAGGTCAAATATTCATGAGGGTAGTCAAAGAGTCACCCTTGGTTATATATACTCCCTCATTGTATGAACAAAGGACTTTTCACCTTGGTTCCTCCCACAAGGCATTAGATAGATAAGCTAGTTCTTTGAGAAATAAGGAGTGGCTCCAATGTTCCACTACTGGAGCTAGTGATGTACATTGTAAACATGTGCCTTGGAACTTTTACTTAATAACAAAATCCTTTAAGGCCAGCATGTTCTTCACGCATGGATTATGAATGTTTGTAAGATTATTATACGAATGTTTGTATTTCATGTTTTCTTTTACCTATGCTAAGATAGTTGACCTATTTCGGTTATTTTAGTACTTAGCTTATTGGGAATGTGTTGTAATTGGGTGTTATTGATATCCCATCCTTGTGATTATTCTGCAGGTATTAGATAAATCTTTCTTCATTTGTTGGTTGTAACAACCGTCACATCCTCTGTGGACCATTCTACTATATGTTAGACGGATCCTTTCGATTCATGTGTCTCTCTTCTTGGGTGGTACTACTACTTCTCACTTAGAGGCTCACTTTTCTCCCCGCTCTGTAGTAGAAGAACCTCGACACATTTTCAACTAAACACTCACCAGCCACACCTTCTTGCTTTTCAAATACACCATTGCATCCCTCTCTTTTGATGGCAGTTAGAGCCAAGGCAAATATTTAAGGATTCGGCAATCGGGCCTTCATACCGGATGGGACTCCTACACCAAACGGTGTGAGTTCTAATTAGGACTTCACATTGAGGGGATCCCCTGAATGTTGGTGGGTCCAGCACCATCAATATTTCTAGCTCTAGAAAGAGGGTAACCATTTTTTTATGGTTGATAACCCCATCAATCCCATTCCTACTTCCTCTAGTCAAGGTAATAATATTCCCAGTAACTCCCCTGTGCGTGTTCCTGAAGTTGGCAATTATTCTCAGCCCAAGACTGCACAACCTTACGAACTTACATATGAAAAACTTTGTTCCATCTGCCCCATCACTCGAATGCTTGCGAGAGATATTAGACTGATACCTTGAATAAAAACTCTTCCATATTTTCTGAAGAAGAATCAAACCACCCCTGCTAGGATAATGGGTTCAATAGTTTAAGAGTTGGTTCTTGCTACCCTTGAAGAGTTAGCAGACTTTGAAGAAAACTAAGAAAAACCAGAACAACCTCCAACCTTCAATGGTGGTGACGGTAATAACGTAGTGCTCTTAGAAGATACTTTTTGTTGCTTGCACGGAGAGGAATAAGAAGACCAATTAGACTCTAAAGAAGAAGGGGAAGACAATAAAGAGGACATGGCAGACAAAGATCTGTATTAGATGTCTCAGGGCCCACTTGCACTATTTGGTGTGTTACACAAGATGCCAAGGCATCCAGAAAAGATCCTAACAAAGTATGACCTTAATAGAATAGTAAAAGCAGAGGACCACTTAGACAACTTCTACCTGCATATGTAAATACTTGAGGTACACCATGATGATGTTGCATGTAGATTGTTTATGTGTACCTTAGATGGTATAGAAGTTGTGTTGTATCATAGTATTCCTCTAAATTCCATCCAGAACTGGAGGGGGTTTAAGAAAAAATTCCTTGACAAATTTGGTGATGACAAGACCCCCCCCCCCCCCCCCCCCCACCATGTTATTGAAAGAGCTAGGTAGTCCCAAGATGGAGCAATAGGAAAAATTTAAAGATTTTAATCAGAGGTATAACCACATTTTGAACAAGTTCTCAACAAACACTAAACCTCATGAATCCATCACCATCGATTATTACACTTCTACCTTACCAACCAACATTGCACAATTTGTAAAGAGAACTGTGAAACAAGCATACACCGAAAATTATGAAGAGGCAATCATGGTTCAAAGGACTTGCATGTGATTGGAGTCATTTCATATGATGAACCAGATAAAGACTCCAAGGACATGGTAAAAGGTCTTAGGCCTTTGTAAGTAAGGCCAAAGAGAAAGAAATTGTTGATCTTGAAAGCTTCACCCGTACTGTCAAGACTCTGTTAAATGAGTTAGTAGAACTGAAGGAGAGGTCAAGCAAGACCACCGTGAGTAGCAAGCCTCCTAAGTTCAGCTTGTTTAGAAGGACTGCAACTTCCATAAATAACAAAAACCAACTTTCTAAGTCGACGCAGAGCTCCAATGTTGTATTGAATATTGAAAACATGGGCACATATCAATATTGTTCATGTCAATAGGAATATCATTCTGAGAAAACATGCCCACAATGGAATCAGGCCACGATCATTCTTGTTATGCATCTTACTGACATGGTAATGTGTGAGGAGTAGATTGATCCTGTAGAAGAAAAGCCAGAAGTTGTTGCAACCAAAGAGACTCTGAGTGTGGGGCACACAGTAAAAATGTTCAATTGCATACTCACAGCCCAAAAGAGTATTGACGACAGACAACCTCTGAGTGATGATATCACCCAGAAGTAGACCAACTGGTACAATTTGAGAAGCCAAGGGCTGGCTACTACACCAGATTTGATGAAGCAAAAAATCAAAGAAAAATTGTTAAGAAGGATCAGTTCACCCGTCAGCTTGGCACAGAACACTCAGGGCAAGTCTGATAACCCACCTACAACGAAAAGTGCTTCTGTAAGTAGTAAGAATAAGAACGACATTTCGGAAGCCACAAACCAAGCAACGTCTCCAGACACTTTAGAAATCCTGCCCATTGTATATTACAAAATAGCTGATGACATGAAGAAGGTTTGTGCGAACATTTCAATGTTTGAAGTAAAAAAGATCATGAGCCACTGGGACATCCTCTTATGTGCACTTAGGCAGTCCACCGTAGGTAATGATGCTTCTTCTGAAAAGGGATCTGGTACGTCTTCTAGTTCCCTCGAATATGTACTTAATTCTTTAACAATGGATGCAAATACACTTTGTCCCCTTTTTCTACTAACTTTTGAAATCTTCAATTTCAATGTACACAATTGCTTGGTTGATTCTGGTGCATCGGTGAATGTACTGCCATTATCTGTCACCAAGAAAATCAACGCAAAATGGAACAAAACAGATGCAAAAATTATTCAGTTGGACACAACTCATGTCCATGCAATTAGTGAGCTTAGAGATGTGATCATTTGTTTATCATTCAACGAGCAAGTCCACCAATGTATCATAGTGATTCTCGACATTCCAGAAGCATATGGAGTGTTGTAGTAAAGACTAGTCCAACAAGCTACAAGGGTACTTTGCTACGGACAGGTCACATTTATGGCTAAGGAAAGAAATAATCAGATCTAGGTGGATTCATAAAGATACATGAAAAATATTGTCACTCCCTTGAATGGACATAATGAACCTATGATTTTCATAGAACTTATCTTTAACAATTGCTTCCTAAAAACCCAACTGGGGTGTTATATTGCACAACCAACCCCAGTCACAACGAATATACAGTTGGAGTTCCTTCCTAGTCCAACTGGTGAAAGTGACATATGTATAATTAGCAATAGTAATAATAGTACTAGTATAGTTCCCAATCCTTGTACATATGATATGTGGACTTTGTACTTTGATGGTTCCAAAGCACAGGAGGGCTATAGAACTAGTTGCATTTTAATAGACCCACTACAGAGAAAACATTTGATCTCTAGCCACTTGGAATTTGAGTGCACGAACAACACTGGATAATATGAAGCACTCATCTTGAGCTTGTAAAGAGCCATTGAACTCAATGTTGCCATCTTGAAAGTAGTAGGTGACTCAAAAATTGTGGTGCAACAGGTACACAATACCATACATTGTGTGTCACCTCATATTATAAGCTATCAACTAGAGGTATGGCATTTGATTTCACATTTCCAAGCTTTTAATGTCATTTATGTTCCAAGATTTGTAAAGCAATTGCAGATGCATTAGCAAATGTCGCTGCTAGGTTGTCACCATTAAGGGACGGTATTTCTACTGCAATTCTTTATAATCCATCCATCCTCAATAATATCACTAATTGACACATTTTTTATGATGACCAGCAGATATTGTGCCTCATGGTGAACGTTGTTGTGTTCAAAGATGCAACAATCGATGAGGACGAGCACGAGAAGGCATTGCAAGATGCAACCAATGCAATTAAAGGAAATCTCATCCCAAAGGGCGTGGCGAAAGTTGTGGGACCTGCAAAATCTCTTCCAGGGACTTGTTAATAATAAAACCCATAGTTCCACGTTGTCGCATGAGTAGATTAACTTGGGAACAGAAAAGCATCTGAAGTACATCAATCTTGGTACTTGTTGTACACCATGAGAGCGACAAGCCTTTATGCACATATTCAGGCGATATCGAGATGTGTTCACGTGGACGCACAATGAGCTTAAATCTTAGGACACCTAAATCATCCAGCATGTCATACCAATAAAAGAAGGGGCCAAGCCATTCCAACAAAAATTGAGAAAAATACATCCAACTCTTGAGCCTCTTATTCAAAAAGAGTTAATGAAATTGTTGGATGCCCGGATCATATACAGAGTGCGACACTCAACTTGGGTGTGAAATTTGGTCCCAGTAAGAAAGAATTCTGGGGAAATTCGCTTGTGTGTCGATTTCGAAATCTCAATCGCGCCTCGAACAAGGACAACTACCTCGTGCCATCCATGCAACAAATACTGCAAATAGTATCGGGGTCAGAAATGTTTTCTTTGCTAGATAGTTACTCATATACAATCAGTCTGGTTTTAGAGCCTAACAGACTTAAGACCACTTGTTGTAGTATTTTCTTCTCAAAGATGTATGAAAAGAACCCACTTAAGATTGTAGATGACAAACGATCTCAACAATATAAATGGCTGCTAAACATTGTAGTTTTGTAGCAACTGATAGAAACAAAACCTGCTAAAGTCCTGATTTTTGCTACAATCATAGTTAAACAACAAAAAGAAACAATAATAACTCCAATCATCTAATGGAAACCAGATATACAAAGAACAGATTTTATTATAACACCTGTGAAGGGAACAAATAAATTATAATAGTCCCCCTCTATGGGATGGGTTCTTGGCTATCCTCAAACATCTTCACCTTGTGTAGAGTCTCTCTCCTCTATAATGTCTAAACCAAGCAAATAAAATGTTTGAGCTCAATGGGAACTCAAATGGAAGAAAAATGGTGTGCGACAATGATAATAATAAGAGTTACAACAATGAGTGCAACAATGAAAATAATCAAAAATGAATAATGAATGGAAAACCCTTATAGCTATAACAAAATATTGAGTTATCCTCGAATAATGAGCAATAATAAAATATTATTAACCCCGTTCTTGGAATAATTGCTTGGAATATTTTATTATATTTGGTTAGGAGGGAAAAAATATTTGAACTTTTATTTAGAAATAATAAATAAATAAATGATTTATTTATCATCTCACAAATTGGTTAACGAATAATAAAGAAATAATGATTTATTTAATTATTCCTAAGAGATTTTAGTCAAACTTGACAAGGAATAATAATTAATTAGTGATTAATTTATTATTCTTAGAGAAAAATAAGATAATTAATAACTTATCTATTGATTTTTCATAACTGGGTCAAATATGACAAGAAATATTAATTAATTATTCTTAGAAGAAAATCAAATAAATAGTGATTTATTTAATTATTTTTCATGGGTTTAATTATAAATTACTTAACAAAGGTGGTTTATTAAGTAATTTCTCACAGTGAAAGCAATTTTACTATCGTAAAATTGGTTTTACATGTTGCACTTCGATCCATCTAGTAAATTAGGCTACATGATCAATTTTTTGGTGATAACAGATCGCCCCCCAACGTACGAGTGTTAGGTGAAAAACATATGATCGAAATACGTTGTAAAGACACAATCGCTACACAACATAGTGGAGTCAGAGAGAAAGAGAGAGAAAGAAAAATAGAATTGAAGCGAAAGAGGATAGGGGCAGGGGGGCAGGACCAATGCAAGTCTCTTTTTATGTTTTGGTACCAGACCTCAATGAGGCGGGGGAGGCATACCTATACCTGCCGAGACTTAGTACAAAAATAATGGTGCGCTCATAAACATAAAACTAAGCAATGAAGTACATGTTGAATGGTACATTACATGCTGGAATAACTGAGCCATAAAATAATACAATGTGTCCCGTATACATAATGCACCTGGAAAAAACATGAGCTAGGACTGAATACAATATCATCTGAGTACATGAGATGTAATGGCCCTTCCCTCAAAAAATGGGTGGGAGGGAGGGTAGAACAACCGAAGAAGCCCTGCTAAATAGGGAAGGGCTCTGCAAAACTGAATGGATCATCTAAAGGAGACGTGCATGCTATGAACATTATGATTGATAGGAACCGAACCCATCAAATTTGTGGAACTACATCCGAGGCTATAGCATAATAGGAATGTATTCGAGCATGTGGCGGGCTAGCTAAAGGGCCACCCCCTCATGAGGTCTGAAACGTCTCACGCACACCTGGGAATCACTGGTACAATCTGCTGCATCATTGGACCATCAAAGGTATGAATCACGAGCATGAAACAACCAAGTCAAAGGGCAATAATGAGTCCCTCTTCTCGATCTGAGATACCGAACAAGAATAGAAGTTGGAACCACGATACATCGCCCTCTATGTCGTTCTTCTGGAATAATTGAGTTCATGTCGACAGAATAGGGCCTATGATAGGTCAGGCAATGAGGGTCCTCAACTAAGGCACGAGGGAAAATAGTAGTATGACTGATGGACTGACATTAGGGATGATGGGAAATGTGGCACTGAGGGGCAAACAGACGACTTCCCTTGTCAGAGCATAAAGTGCATGGTTGACCTGGAAACAACTGACTCAACTCCGAAGGGGATGGCGACAGTATGGCTAGAGGCCAAAATGGGCAACACAGGATGAACGATGTGTAAATATGGATGGAATATTGTGACATGATATAACGAAACAAACTCCATGGATGCAAAGGTGACTCATCGCGTATGCTCTGAACAAGGGTGACTCGATGACGCTGCCACACAGAATAGACCTGGTGGGGATTATGAAAACAAGAGTAAATGATGGTTACTCATGACAAAAATCGACACGTGGTACGACAAGTATTAACGGAAGGTGGTCCCTAAGGTGCAAGTGTTGCATATGAATAAATTTGATTTTGAGAGGCAACAAAGTGACCCTTCTTGGAAAAATGACTTCATGGTGAAGTGTCAAATCATCAAAAACTGAGGAAGACCCATTATATTACTGGATGAGAGCTTTCCAACGATGTTTGTGATTCTTCAAACTGAGCTACGGTGTGGTCGCAATGAGTGACAATAAAACTGTGGGTTTTCCTATAAAAGGGTGATTTCTCTCCAATTTGAGAGGAGGAGAAGGCCCTAAATCTTGTGGAGATCGTAGTAAAAAAACCGACCGTTGGAATCAGGATCGATGACTTTCAGGCAAGTGGTCTTACTTGTATAAATATTGCCTTAATGCTTCTTGGGACGATGGTTCTTGGTGAAGAATTAAGGGAAGAGAAAAATGAGAATGAACTACTAGAGGAGGTCTAGAATCATTCTCACCCACTAAGTCAAACATGGGGACTCCGTGGACATAGAGTACAATATTTGAAGATATGGTATCAAACTTCTACGATATGCGATGTGCATATGGATCGCCGGAGAGGCAGGTAGGACAAACTATCCAAGGAATGGGAGGATAATCGACCATAACTAGATCCAGTGGGATCTAGGTCAAGACTTATGTTAATCAATTGAGAAGATGGCCAGGGGAAAACCATCATGCCCCAAAGCATGGGATACTGCCCGCAAACATATGTGATGGAGGGGACTGATCTGGTATGCAAAGGTGGGGATGATGCCCCCTAGCAAGAGGAGTTTGTGGAGCACCATTGTGTTTCGAGTGCTCTAAAAAGGGATTCAAGCATCTCAACCCAACTTGGCACAAGATCCTTCAAAGGATGATAATGAGATGTAGGGGCCTATGTGCCCTCCTAGTATGTTATGGGCATACTGTATGTATTTAGAGTTGTGAGCTCCAAACACTTATATGTTTTATGTGATACATAATATGATTATGCATTTTTATATAATGATGGTGGTTCGCCATGTGTTGTGTTTATGGATGTCTTCTTTGGTATACATGTGATAAATGTCAATCTAGAATGTTATTTGCAATGATATCTACATAGTTATTTTAAGATCTAGGAACATGACTGAAAGTAATGATTTCAAATTCATGTACCAACAACTTAACTCGTAGATATTTTCTAAATAGGAGTTAGTTATGCACATGGTACACACCATTCAATTGTATGACAAGTAGCAAGGAATCTAAACGAACATGAAGATGAAGGATGTGATTAGAGAGGGCATCGACTAACAAACCTATCACCGCATCATATTCAACCTAGTTATTGGTGGCATATCCAATGCATACGTCGTTCGAAAGGACTAATGTATGCAAGGGGGTAAAAATGGCCCAGATTGTCGAGGCTAGATTCCTGGAGAATTGACTTGCACCACCGACATGACCGATATACAGTGTGGATGATGGATCTTTTAAGGTGCAAAAGACAACGGATGAGTTGATGCAACCTACCTAACTTCATGATAGAAATAAAGACACGCAAATTAAAGGGATATTCTATGAACAAAATTTTTTGAGGTAGAGTGCATAAGAAAAATTAGGAAGGAGATGGCCTTCATAATCCTCCAAAAAATATGCCCCCTTGCCTAAGTGCAAGGGTAATCAAGGGTATACATAGCTTCCATGATACCCTCATCAGAATGGAAGATGGGCTGACGGGAGGAAGACTGACTACATGATGCGGCGGTGGTACCTGGTGCATCAACGTGAGAAAGAAGGTTCACATACACATCATCTGGAATGGTAGACGACGAGCTAGTAGATGGAGGATCTACGGATGTTGAGACCTGGGATTCTATTAAAAGGGGTTTGGTAGAAGCATGCGTAGAAACCTCAGAAAGGTTTGCTTGCGAGGTACTCAAGGATGACGACAGGTGAAGGATATGGCCCATGGTGTTTGTCATCTTGACATTGGGGGAGGGATCACGATGGTGGGACCAGAGTCCCCTTGTTCTGGTTTACTAGTGGTACCAGAATCCACGAGTCGAGGAGTAGGTGATCCACTGTGAGTGGTCTCGTATTCACGAAGTGCCTCAAGGAAATCGTGACTCGAGACGAGGACAACAATGGGAGTAGTGACCATGATGATCGCACAAGGCACAAGGGTGATTTGTGCATAACGTTCTAAGTTTCTTATGTGAACCTGGTAAGTTAACATGGACTTCAGGGATACTTGACTCACGGAAAATTTCATGAACCAACGGTTTGAGATGAGGAAGCTCAAGACAATTACTAGTGGCATGCCCAACAACTTTACACTAAGTGCATGGAGGTGGTGGCTTTGGGACCTTGGGGGCTTGAGGGGTTTGGGGAGCCTTGTCCTTAGGTTCTTTCTTCTTGGCTTTGCCCCCCTATCTGGATGCTTTCGCAATAGGAGTAGGTTCCTGTTGAGGTTGTGATGGAATTGAAGCAACGGTAGGGGTCGTAGGGACTGGTTGAACCGGGGTTAAAGCATGATAAGGTCTTAGCTGACCAGGAAGAATGCTTGCCGGGGGATCAATGTACCATATTGGGATCCCCAAATTCATGTTAGGAAGGTGTTGTGCTTTACAAACAACCCCCCATTTCATGTTATTTTTATTCATAAAAACATTAAAATGTGAAATGGGTCCCTTTAAAATAAAATTGATATCAAAACTTTTACTTAACAAAAGTCCGATAATCAAAGGAGCGCTTTAAAAAAAAAAACTCTTTTTAAAGCAATATCCATTTAAAAGCAAATATTCGGTCATTGCGATAAAGCGATTGCAAGATCGCATATCGCAATGACATGAGGGACACAACAAAATGGCATATGGCTTTCCGCCGATGCGATATAGTATTCGGCGATCGGCGATCGGCGATACCCAATGCACTACCAAAAGCACCCCATATCAATACCCCGATGCGATAAACTATCGGCGATCGGCAATCGGCAGTTCCCCTTTGTTTTAAACACATTGCACATATGCCTTTCGCCGATGCGATCGGCGATCGGCGATACTCGATGCATTGTTAAGCCAGACTTGTTATAGCCCCCGATGCGATGCGATAAGGCACGGTTTTCAATAGAAAGCCGTTAAAGTGATTGGAAAGCTCAATTTACTGTTATTTAAGGCATAATCACTCCCGCTCGGCCGCCAATACGTCCATTGCATGCTTAAAGAGATCTCTCGACCAAATATTGATATAATGGGCATTTATAAGGTGGCAGGTTCTATACGGTCATTTAATGGATTCATATCCTAAGATCTGTCCATAGATTGTCTCCGCGCCTGTTTTAAAAAGCAAAATATATCAGTGCGCATCTATTCATTTGCTATCGATTGTAAGTTTTATCGCTATCTCTCCGTGTTACGCCAAATTGCCTCTCTGTGCAGAATTCAGTCTTAGACAGGAGTTCGGGCATGATGGGTAAGAAGTCTAAGAAAATCGCAGGTGCTTCCAATCCACCAGTCGCAGGACAAGCCACAACAAACAGCAAGAAAGGCCTAATATCCGACACAACATGCACAGGCCTCGCTAGAGTGACTTGGCAAGGAACTTACGACTTAATTGAGGCCGAGAAACTAACGCAGACGGTAGAAGAAGCTACCGCGGATTCATTAAAGAAGTTAGACTGCACTCTCAAGGATTTGGCTGATTCTTTCCTTCACAGGATAGCAGCCAGGGAGCAAATTCTCCCATATACAGACGTGGTGCGATGAGCGATTGAAGAAATCCCCATCACGGACAGAACGCTTAGCACAAGAGATGGAAGGATTTTTGGATCGTTCAAGCTAGAAGACCTGAGGCTAATGTATCATTTGCCCAAGCCGGAGAAGATATACAACAGCGCCTTCTTGGAGAAGTTTGCGAGCGAGAATGAGATTGAGTCCGACCCTATCAAGGACTGGAGGCAAAATCCAAATAAACACAAGCACGAATCCTCCGGTAAGTACTCGGTCGATTCTTTGGCTTCTCCTTATTGCTATGCGGGTATAATCATGTGTAGATTATGGGGTTTACACGACTCTGCCATTTTTACCATTGAAATGGTTCCTCTTATGGAGGCGGCAGTGAACAACACGAATATGGATTGGGCTACTATCCTTTCGGATAAGCTGGCAGTAGCTGTTAGTGACTTTAGGAATAAAACTATAGTCACTGAGAGAAAAATTCCCCCATTCTACTATAGTGCATATATCCTGGATACCTTATGTTTCAATTCAGAATTCCCTATTCTTGGTTGGAGGTGGACTGCATAGGACCCCTCGCCCATTCATATTTATCATCGCAAGTTGTGGAAGTCATCCTATAAAAACCACTTGTATCAAATTTGTAATGGTTTCATGGTTCCCGTTTATTATTCAATTTTTGATAAACCCATTTCAAGGATCTCCTACCTAGCCTCCTTTGATTTGCCCGCAGTGGCTAGTTGGTTTGGAGAAGAGCATTTTACTTATTAGGGTGTTCGGCAGCCAAGCCAACCCTCATGTCCTCCCCTTATATGTTCCTGATAAATTACTGGCAAGGGAAATTGCATATCAGATTACAGCTGAGAGTACTACACAGACTCTCAAAAAAGAGAAGAAAAGGGGCTGGCCTACTTTTCCCTTCAGATGTGGTGTCTTTACCCTGCATGATCTCAAACATGCGGAAAAAGAGGCCACAAAGATTCAAGCTTTAAATCTGGCTACAATCCCGAATAGAGCATTTGACCCAAAGCGAACTGCCTATGCCGCTTTGGAACATGCCAAATTAGCAACGTTTGATCATAAAGAAGATATGTTCGATGACATGTTCTCTTTAGCTGAATCAATAGGTCAAGCCAAAGAACTTGCCAAGATGAGATACAATGATGAAGGGTTAACTGAGTTTAATAAACTTAGAGAGCAGAGGTTGCAAACTCTGCCTCTAGATTTATTAACGCTAACCCCAGCAGCATCATCAAGCGAGCCTGGTCAGCAACAAACAAAGGAACCTCCTGCCACAATGAAAGATCATAATAGCAAGCAGGAGGAACAACAGAGGAAAGACCAAGAGGAGAAGCTGAAGAAAGAACAGGAAGAGCGGTTAAATAAAGAGCAGGCGGATAAAAAGAGAAAAGAGCAGGAGGATAAACAGCGCAGAGAACAAGAAGAGAAACAACGCAGAGAGCAAGCGGATAAACAAAAAAGAGAGCAGGCGGAAAAACGGCGAAAGGAACTCGAGGAGCAACAAAAGGAAAAACAAGAACAATTGCTGAAGGAGTCTCAATCTAAACAGACCACCACCGATACTAATGTGGGTACTATCACAGACCCTGAATTGCTAAAGGAATGGCAGCAGTTCGACACCATTATCAGTGGAGGGAAAGATTAAAAAAGTATCGATACTCCTAAGACCAGTAATATGCAGGATGATACCTCATCTCAGGTTCTGAGCGGAACCAGCGGCCCACCTAAAACTAAAGATATTGAAGTAATTCCGAAAGGTCCCAGCGATCAAATCATTCTACAAGTAGAAGATATTCCGCCATTGGATGTCTTCTACAGCCCAAGGCACAGAGCAGTGGTGAAACGATCGAGGAAGAGACGAAGGCTTGATCAACCTTCTATCTTCCCAGAACAAACGGTCACGGGCAACGTAGTGTGGAAGGAAAAGCTGGATCCCTCCGATGATTTAACTAAATTATCACAGTACGCTGGAGCTTATTCAGCTGCAACTATCGACAAAGCATCGGAGGTTAGTCTTTTGTTAAAGACTAAAGACCAAGAAATCTTCACTTTACAGATAGAATTAGCCGAGATAAAATAGAGGGTAATGCAAGCGGAGGAGCAGTTAGCGGCACAACAATAGAGGACAGCGCAGGCAGACGAGCAGTTATTGGCGCAACAGCAAATAAATAATCAATTGGTGCAGCAATTGGAAGCAGAGAAATAGAGGATTGATCAGGCAGCGATCTAGAAACAGAACGAATTAACGGAGGCTTTGGAAAAGTTGAAAGCAGCGAACGAGCAATTGGTGAAAACCAAGGATGAGCATATCGCTCAAATAACAGTGCAGCTAGAGAAGATTAAAGGAGATTCGCAGATAACAGAGTTCGGGAAAGAGGCAACGTTGATAAACAATGCGCTAATATCGCAAATTAAACTCTTGTGTCAACAAATCTCTCAAGCGGAGCCACTCTGCGAATTAACCACATCCATAAATGAGCAGGTAGAGAAAGCTAGGGATGACTTGAATCAAGCCGATGAGGCTATTACTGCATATCTTGAATGGCAAGATTCGAAGTCGGGAAAAGCCTCCAATTTGCCCAGGATACTTGAGGTTCATAAAGATATACTTTTCACGGAATGGCACACACAGGTGTTAAAGGCAGAGAGAGCAGCTTCAAGATGTAGATTAACTTCTAGCAATTTAGTTGATCTAGTTAACGACACTCTCTACATAGAAAACATGATTTCCCAATGTACACCGGGAAAGATTATTACAACAAATGCATTAGAGCAAACGTGTTATCCAGAGTTAGAATGCAGAGGAAGATTAATCGCCGAAGTTAATAGTTTAAACATGGAAACATATTGGCACTTCCTAGTTAAGCCTCATGAACAAAGAGCCGCCCTCAAGTGTTTAACAGATGCCATCCAGTGTATGATTCCCGACATCCAAGACGCCACCTATGCTGCCCAGCTCAATTCGCGCCTCAACAAACCTCCGGAAATTGAGCCAATGCTTGCCATTAATCAGCTCAGATTTAAAGGAAAGCAGCCGACTTAATGAATCATCCTCCAGCTCCCCAGATCGCCAGCCGAAATAGCAACAAAAGTTATTGATATCAGATTAAGTAGCATTTCTGTTTTATAGATATTTAAGATTAGTATAGTATTTATAGACCCTTTCATGTTTTTAGAAAGGGTCGTAAAATTTTGTAATAGACTTAACAGACTGAAGTTTGCACTATTGTGCTTCAGTCCTTATTCTTTTATGAAACTCGACCAGTCGTTCTTACTTTAATGAAGAAATCTCTTTATACAATTGTGCACTATTGTCGTTGATTGAAGAATGTTTATGCGTTAAGGGAAGAACTACACATAGCAATTGATATCTGGGAGTGGCAAGCAACTCAAATGGTATTTCTATCTTTGTCTGAAGTCATTCTGTGTATGTGAATTGTTATGTAATTATTCTTGCTATCGTTGATTGTATGCATGCGCTATAATAGCAGATCTTATTCATTCCACTATTGGGTGTTTATATGATGTGCCTTTGCTTTTAAATCATGTATATGATGATGATATGAATGTATAAAGTGTAGTAATTTCACTTCAATCGTTGTGCTTAACTATTTAAGCACAACAATCTAAAATGATTCAATATCTATGTCTTAAAGATACAGTCATCTATATGTTTGTCTTTTAGACGTAGAGCATCAAAAGCTACACTTTAGAGCTCAATAGATTCCCGGGATAGTTTCATTTACTTATATTTCTGTCAATAGTTTCAGCCTTCCGCCTATCACTAGTGTTATCTACAAAACATTCATTCATCCCATTTATCTATTTCTGGGAAACTGGTCCCATTACCCCCAGTCGGAGCCACTATCCCAAACGGAAAAGGAGCTGTACTAAGGTCTGGACCGGGTGGTTTCCCCAATGTTGTTGCAGCGATTTTCGAGGCATCAACAGAAGGACCAACGAATCCATGATAAGGACATAAAGTATTCCCGAAGGGGGAAATAAGAAAGGTATCTCGCCTATAGGATAATGTCCAGACGTAACAACTTCTGGGTGGTGAGACTGGGAGGAATAGTTCCTGGTGGGAACATAGGAGAGGCACCCACAAACGGAGGAGTCCTTGGGGTAGATTCGGATGGCTCAATTGGGATGGTAACCGCAAGGTGCTGAGGAGTTGGTTGCAGATCAAATGTACTAGACTACTTGAGGGTAGCCCATGACGCTTGTAACATGCAAACACTTAAAGAGTTAGGCTCTGAGATGAGAGGGGGAGGAACAGGGAAAACACCCAACAGTGAGGAATCTTTGTAAACTCCAAGTGATATACCAGTGAGAGGAGTTGAAGACTGCTTATCTGACACTGACGAGATAATGGACTTGAGGGAGGTCACAGATGCCGGCTCATAGTATGTTAACTGATCGATGGTAATGATCTTCCCTTCATGTGGGAAGCACATATTGTGGAAAATCGCAAATGTGATGGCTGACATGGCATATGTGTAACTATGACCCAAGAAAATGTTATAATATAGAGGGCCATCAATAACCTCAATGTCTACATGAAAAGTCTTGCCTGCAAGAGTCACGGGTCAATTGCGATACATGACAAGATGCTGGGAGGAGTGATCGTCCCAAGCATGCAAAGTGATGGTGGATGGGGATAGTTCAGGTGACTTAAGTTGTTTTCAAATGACAACGGACATCACACATGTGGATGCACCTTCGTTAATAATGAATTGGTAGATGATGGCATTACGGACTCAGATTGATATCTAGAAAGCAACGGATGAAGGTAATGGGGGATGTTCTGATGTATCAACAGGAAAGGCAATCAAACGATCGTCTGAAGGATATATTGTGCCCAAAGTAGTTAGTAGAGCTTTCTTTTGAGATGGGCACGACTGGACTACCTCCAACGTCGACATGGTAGTAGGTGATTGCGCCAAGTCGTCTACTATACTATATGTATGGGCAATGTGGTTAGAATTCGCGTTACAGTGTAATGGTTCTTTGTGGATCTTATGGATTACCTCAACTTTAGGTTGAGGGATCTGTAACGGACCATTTGGTGTCATAAGAGGCTCAATAGATGCTTTGGTTTTGGACTTAGTGGCAGATGAAGTCAATGGCTTCTCATATTAACGCGACCGAGTTTGCAGGTTGATATTGGAGGTATTAACCTCATCAGAATTCATCATGAGGATCTGGTAGTCACCAGGACCAAAAGGTTGGGAGGGATGGGCCGCTTGACCTGGCTAAGGTTGAGCAGCAACAAATCCTTGTTGAGGGAAAGGATTTGTAAGCACTATTAGTTGAGATAATGTGGAATTCTAGGGTGATTGTTGACCTTTAGAAGCTACTCGAGCTTCCCACATTTGGTGCATCTAGGGTAAGAGAGGACACTCATGTGTATAATGGAAATGTACACCACAACATGCACAAGGCTTGTTCGTACGAACAACCTTGTCCTTCTTGGGCTGACTTCCCTATTGCTATTTGTTGGTGTTAGGCTAGTTCCCCTCGGGCTCACTAGGTTGATTACCTTGATTACCCTAGTTACCCTAGTTACGTTTACCCTTATTTTTTTCTTCGAATTTTAGGGGTTGGTCGCACTCTTTTGTGCAAACACTTGACCCTGAGGGGGCGATGGCTGATGGGGCTGAGGATGCATGGGAGGTTGCGGTGCTAATCCTTGAGGGGCTAGAGCGCTCGACTGTGCATAAGGAGGAGTAATAGTGTGGTAGATAGGTTGAGCATTGACTGGCCCTAAAAACATGTTGCTAGTAGGAGGGGCTAAGTGTTGGAGGAATTGGTGCCCCCTGCGGATAGCCATAACTTTGTTGAGTATATGGGGAAGGGTGTGAAAGGGTTCCAATGATACTGTCAGCGGTGTGAGATGCCCCTAGTGCATTGGCACCTTTAGGACGAGGGAGGTATGGAATAATGGTATAGACATAACCGGATTGTGCATAAATCAGGACAAATATCAGAGCGTTTTGGAGAGCTTATTCTTCTGTCTAAGGAAAATGGGACGTGACATCTTTTCCAATGGGTGATAAAATGCTCCTAAGAAACGAATCTAGGTAGACATGGTCTTCGAATGGCAGGGCACGACATGTGCTCCTACTTCTACGCCATTCTTGAACATGATCGGAAAGATGAGTGGCAGAGGATTGATGGAATGAGGTCAATATCTCCATACTAGTGTCGTATTGGAGAGCTAATTGAAAATATGAGAGGAGTGATTTAGCAAGTGTCATGAAAATGGAATGAGATGCGACGATCTGGCCTACATACCCTTTTGTAGCGTCTCCGGTGAGCGTGTGTTGGAATAACCGAAGACGAATGGAGTCATTGGTAATGGAGTTGGATGAACACTACATGTGGAAGGAGCAGACATGATTGGTAGGGTCCTCTCCTGAATTACCCTCAAACTTTGGGATGTCTGAGGGAAGCTTAGTCAGCATAGCAGGCCAACCAACATCATGGTGTATAGGGTCGTTTATCAACTGGCTAAAATCCTGGAGACTTAACCTAGCCATAAAAGGGAGCATGGGGTTTATCGGAACGGTCCCTGAGACTGTTCTGCTAGATGTGACGACCGGGGTGGAACTGGAGCCAACACCATGTTGGGTTCCTATACCAGCTGTGGGTCCAGATATGGCGACGATATGTGGTGAAGGAGGCTTGAAATCAAATGAGGAATCAGATGAACCAAGAGAAGAGTCGGTAAGGGGACTCGGGGGACTATGAACTTGAACCATGCGGGGAGGAGTAATATGCCCAAGCGGAAGCTGGGGATGAAGGCCTAAGAGTCTCTCTTTCAAACGCCTTGGTGGTGCAATGGTGGTAAGACACACGTGACACAGAAATAGTGAAGGGAGATCAACAATATGCCTTTGTCTCAGTGAGGGGAGATAAATTTATTATGTTGTCTTGGCTTGGCGATGTAAACCAAGTGCCCTTCACTTAAGGTGTGCTTGTGTGTGCAAGTGTGTTTATTGATTAAGCCCAGATAGTGTTTGAAAAAAGAAAAAAGATTGCTGAAAATAAACTGAAATTAACAACAGAAAATGAACAACAAAACAATTAACTAAACCCCACCCAAACTGGGTTTGCAAACACTGTGTTGGTTGGTGGCGAAATCGACTGAAAAACACATTAAAAAAGTCAAGAGATCTAATTATCGGTGTGACTGGGATCAAATGACACTAGGCTGCTGGAAAATGGTGCAGCTACAACAAAAACCAGAGAGGAAGATTGCTGCAAAAAGATAGGGAGATGAGTGAAAAACTTAGGGAAATCAATGGGACCCTAAGGCCAATGACGAAACAAGGTTTAATATGAAACTATGGATGGAAACAACCTATATTTGGAGACCTGAAATAGAAGGGTACAAATCTGGAAAATATCTTAGACTTCTTACTCAGCTAAACTCCCCCTATAAAGGTGGAAGCGTACTAAAAGCCCTAAGGGGCTAAATTCCACTTCGACGAGTAAATCAAAGTAGATGAAGGCCTAAGTGGGATGAGACAGAGGTCAACTAACCCAACAGAAAGCTCTCGACAAAATCCAGAAACAAATCTAACAAAAACCCGGAAACCCTAAAAATCGTAGGTACTAACCTGATTTCATAGGGGATCACACTTTTTGGGCTGAAAGGTGCGCTTTGGACTCCATATCGCACTTTTTGGGTAGAAAATTGCTATTTCTGGTCCTTGATTCTCGGTCGGCAAATCTCGAAAAAACCGTCGTCTCTGTCGCGACTGGTTCTTGTGACCTGCGGAAAAGACTAGAAAACTTGCATAAGTTAGAAAGTTAACAGATCTAGGGTTAAAAAGATAGTAAACAACATTAAGAGACTAAAAAAAGAAGAAACCCTAAGCTGAAAACTGAAGGTCACCAAGGTTTCTAGATTTGAAGTAAAAAACCAACAAAGTCGTCAATTTTGTTGTAGTGTTTTTTTCTCAAAGATGTATGAAAATAACCCACTTAAGACTGTGGATGACAAACAATCTCAACAATATAAATGGCTGCTAAACATTGTAGATCTGCAACAACTGATAGAAACAAAACCTGCCAAAGTCCTAATATATGCCACAATCATAAACAACAAAAAGAAATAGTAATAATTCCAATCATCCCATAGAAACCAGATATACAAAGAATAGATTTTATTATAACACTTGTGAAGGGAACAAATAGATGTTACTAGTCCCCCTCTATGGGATGGGTTCTTGGCTATCCTCAAACATCTTCAACTTGTGTAGAGTCTCTCTCATTTATAATGTGTAAACCAAGCAAATAAAATGTTTGAGCTCAAAGGGAACTCAAATGGAAGAAAAATGGTGTGCGACAATGATAATAATCAGAATTACAAGAGTGAATGCAACAATGGAAATAATCAAAAGTGAATAATGAATGGAAAACCCTTCTATTTATAACAAAATATTGAGTTATCCTCGAATAACGAGCAATAATAAAATATTATTGACCCCATTCTTGGAATAACCGCTTGGAATGTTTTATTATATTTGGTTAGGAGGGAAAAAATATTTGAACTTTTATTTAGAAATGATAAATAAATAAGTGATTTATTTATCATCTCAAGAAATTGGTTAAGGAATAATAAACAAATAATGATTTATTTAATTATTCCTAAGGGATTTAGTCAAATTTGACAAGGAATAATAATTAATTAGTGATTAATTAATATCTTAGAGAAAATAAGATATTAATAACTTATCTATTGATTTTCATAACTTGGTCAATATGACAAGAATATTAATAAATTGCTGGTTTAATTAATTATTCCTCGAAGAAAAAAAAAAAAAAAAATAGTGATATATTTAATTATTCTTCATGGGTTTAATTATAAATTATTTAACAAAGGTGGTTTATTAAGTAATTTCTCATAGTGAAAGCAATTTTACTATGGTAAAATTGGCTTTACATGGTGTACTTCGATCCATCTAATAAAGTAGGCTAGATGATCAATTTTTTGGTGATAACACCACCTTTCGCATGAAATGGGGCATGTTCGCATTGAGGCAAATGCCATTTGGGTTAATCAATGTTGATGCAACATTTCAATGTGCTATGAACATCGCTTTCCGTAGGATGATTCGTTGAAGCGTAGTGGTCTATATTGACAACGTAGCAACATTTTCCAAACAAAGTTCAAACCACATACACCACTTAAAGAAAATGTTTGAGCGATGTTGCAAGTACGAGATATCTTTAAATCCCAAGAAAAGTATCTTCATAGTGTCCGATGGTAATCTCTCGGGCCACATTATTGCCAAAAGTGGGATTAAGGTAGACCTGGACATGGTCAAAGCAATCATGCAGATTCCCTTCCTAGTGAACGAAAAGGGCATGCAATCCTTCTTGGGGAAAATCAGTTTCCTCCACAAGTTCATCTCTGACTACGCTCAGATTGGTAAGTCGATATAGGAGATGGTGAAGAAGGATGCAATCTATAAATGGGATAAAAGGGAAAATGATGCATTTTCCGATATTGAATAGGCTATTGCAGAAGCATCCGCATTGTACAACCCAGACTTCAATAAAGATTTTTTGCTCTACACATTTGCTTCTGACACTTCTCTTATTGTTGTACTCACCCAAAAGGATGATTTGAACAATGAGCGTCCTATTTATTTCATGAACGTGAGTCTGCAAGGACCCAAACTCAACCACCCCACCGTGGATAAACAAGCCTATGCAGTATACAAGGCGATAAATCACTTTCGACCCTATCTATTGAAAAAACAATGCATTGTCTTTGTTCTACGCTCAACAATCAGATCACTGCTTGTTCAACAAGAGTTGGGTGAAAGGAGCGCGAACTGGATGACTGGTAGAATATGATCTAGAGATCAAGCCAGCTCATACAATCAAGGGCCATGGTATTTATCGACTAGTGGCAGAAGTAGTGAACACAAAGGAAGAAGAAGAAGATCTTTTAGGATGGGAGCAAGAAATTGAGATGTATAACGTCAAGCGAGCCTCCCCACTACTAGCACAAACTCTTAGTATGCTGATGTGCGCCAATACATTGAGCACGACACCATGCCCTCCCACTTTTCCACATAACAGATGAGGGCATTCAAACTTAAAGTATTATCCTACTAGTTGGTGCATGGGGTGCTTTTCAAAAAGCACCAAAACGGAGTACTGCTCAGGTGTTTGGAAACGCATCATTCAGAAAAGGTATTGCGTGATCTCAATAACGGACCAACCGGGGGACATTTTGCGAGCAACACAATGACGCATAAGGTCATGTGGGCCGAATTTTACTGGCCTACATTATTCAAGGGTGCTTGCTTATGCATGCAAGTGTCTGGTTTGTCAGAGGTGTGTCGATAGAAATAATAAGTTAGTTGCCCCATTGCAGCCCATTGCAGTGGAAGAACCTTTTCAATAGTGGAGCTTGGATATTATTGGAGAAATATTTCCGCATTCATCAAAGAAACACCGCTACATCCTTACAACCATAGATTACTCCACATGGTGGACAGAAGCAGTTCCACTCAAACAAGTGAATGATTATGAAGTCATAAATTTCCTTCAACAAAACACATTTCCTTGTTTGGCATTCCTACTCACTTGTTTTCGACAATGCAACATACTTTTCATCACTAAGACTTTACAATTTTGCATTGGAAGATGGTATTATATTGAAACATTCAGTTAATTATTATTCGGGGGAATGGTCTCGCTGAATATACAAAAAGGAACCTAATCCACATTATCAAAAATACAATTTTCTTTGAGTAGTGAAACTGACACCCCTCTTTGGAAAATGCCTTATGGGTTGATTGAGTCACGCCGAAGCCTTCCTAAACACCTCCCCTTACTTCCTAGTATATGAAAAAGAAGAAATCCTCTTTCCCAACATCTACTTGCCTTCCCTCCAACTCTCACAAGAACCCTAAGGTAAGTCGTGTCTCTTAGTACAATGTAGGATGGACACCCTTTGCAAGCTACAAGAAGAAAGGTTAAAAGTGAAAGAAAAAAAATCACGTCATTAAAACTGCATCAAGAGGTTGTTTGATAGGAAGTATGCAGGGAAGAACAAGTTTAGTGTGGGTGACTTAGTCTTGAAGTGGGATAAAGCCCATGAGGACAAAGGAAAACATACTAAGTTTCAGTCCCCGTGGATTGGACCATTCACAATACATGAAAAGCTTCACCAACACACTTATCATCTTCAATCACTTGACGGGAAGATTGACTCTCTCCCTGTAAATGACCAAGACTTAAAACATTACTTCCAATGAAGATCTGGGGTTGTGCCCTACATTGTGTACATAGTCTTTTCTTTCTTGTTTGCTTGAGTTTTGTTTTGTTTTCATCTTGTGAATAAGTGTTGTGCATCTACATGTTGTGGCTTCTAAGTACGTGTGTGGTTGAACTCTAAAGAGTCTTGTGACACTTCAACATTTGGCTAACCTTTTGTCCATTTTTCTTGTGTTGGTTATATCTTTGCGAAAATGAAGTTCCGATGGAAAATATGACCCATCCGTAAGGAGAGTTTTGTTCCAACCATGAATCCATGTCTATTTCAGAAACCTCATGCCTACACTTGGTCTTTATCTTTCAGCGTTTTCATGCTTATCCAATCACTATAAACATAGAAGGGGAAAAATCTAAACATGCAAACAAAAATCATAGGTCTCTATATGCTTCTCTGAAGGAACAACCTTTTATGCTCTCAATAAGTTGGGCTCCCTCTGCTGCCCCAAAATAAATAAGTGTCGATGCATAATCCTCTTTAAAATAAATAAGTAAAGGTGAAAGAAGAGAAAGGCTTCTTGCATAGAGAGGTGAAGCAAGTAACTTTGTTGGGTTACTGTTAAGGCTCGCTAACAGCGAAGCAATGTTTGTGTTCCTGCATAACTCCATCGGGGTACTATCCAGGCCTGCTGGCAGCGAAGCAACACCAGAGATGAAAAAACTATACTAGGGAAATATTAAGCCCATGAGCTACACTACCCTTCCCAACTCGAAACATTGTGATATCGTTGAATCTTATGTTGTGTTCAACTGAGAAGGCATAAAGGGGATTGTGTCTATTCGTGGGGTAAGTGGGAAGACCAAAGTAATTTGCATGATGAATCAATACTCCCTAAAGAACCGAGGCCCTGCACAGAAGAAGTTAATCAAGATAAGAAAGTTGGAATTCAACCAATGTGTTGCTAAGTGTTGTAGTTGCTACAAAACCCTCCAAAATTTTGGCTCACACTCAATTTCAAAGCCTTCCTTGGCCTTGTACATTGTTGTCGCAAACGTCGAAGCTTATTTCATGAGCTTTCTTGAAGTGTTTTGTTTCCTTTTGCATGTTGTGTAAATTGTCGTATTTTGGCTGTCACGCAATGTTTACAAGTCTATTCTGATTGTTTCAAGGGTCTATCTTTGTGTATATGATTTTTTCTAACTATATAAACATCTATTGGACTCAGTCACAAGGTTCTGAGCATTGTCGCACAAGTGTCGTCACATCGTCCCAAAGTCTATCTTAAGTGTCACACTTGTCGTAACTTTCCGTAAAGTTTTCACACTGAGGGAGATGATTTGTTGACATGTTCGGATGATTTATGTTGTCATGCCATCAAAATATCCTGAGTGTGTGATTACAGTGAAAGTTCATCACTTTCCACTTTGATCTCACCGATCCCAAACTTAGCCAATTTTGAAAAAACTTCCTGATCGAGCAACCTAGCTTCACTAGGCCTCTCCTTAGCTGCACACTGCGCAATCTCAGTCCTCTAGCTGTGACCTTATTTCTTGGCACTATGCAATACGCAGTTCTTGCCTCTTAGGATTGTTGCACTGCGCCGTTTCTGTGCCCAAGCCCCAACCTTGACCTCCAGAATTGTACAATCATGTCTCCAACCTGGCTTAAACTGCACACTTCACATCCTCAAGCCTCAATATCATACCCTGAGCCCTTAATCTGCGTAAATGCATAACGACCCAACCTTCCTTGATTCCTAGAACTACGCAGTTAGCTCTCCTAGTGCCCATTCCTGCAGCCTATACCAATGGCTCCAGAAACTGCGGAGTCTTGTCCCTCAGACTTTCCTGAACTACGCACTGCATAGTATTAGGGCTCAAGCTTTTCCCCTAGCTGCTGGAACGATGCACTGCACAGTCACTGAGTCCCTCTTCCCAGCCTGTTAGTTGTTCTAGGCTTAGTCAGTGGATCAAAATGCATCATCTTAGACTAGGGGATTTTCGGATTGATATCATCTCGTCATGAGTGAATTGCAGGAACATGTACCATATCATGTCATGGTAAGATTATGGAGGAGGAGAAGAAGGAGGGAAGCGTTCTCAAAGACTCTCTTGTAGATGAACTTACAAGTTGATCAATCAAGAGAAATAGAAGGGACACTATTTTGCGACCATTATCCAAGACATGAGATCAGTGAAGATTCCTCATCACCAATCCATGTAGAGGTGAAAAGAAAAGCATCTTTAAGAAGACATCCAACGCTTAGTAGGCTCAGTGGGTGGATCATAATGCATCATCTTAGACTAGGGTATTTTTGGATTGACATCGTCTCTTCATGAGTGAATTGCAAGAACATGTACCCTATCATGTCATGGTAAGACGATGGTGGAGGAGAAGAAGAAGGAGGGAAGCATGCTCAAAGACTCTCTTGTAGATGAACTTACAAGTTGATCGATCAAGAGAAAGTGAAAGGACACTAGTTTGTGACCACTATCCAAAACTCAAGATTAGTGAAGATTCCTCATCACCAAGCCATGCATAGGTGAAAAGAAAAACATCTTCAAGAAGACATTCAACACTTAGTAGCAACAATGGCTTCACATTGCCACATCATCAAGCAATCCATATTAGTAGTGTCATGTCATGTCATGTCATGAGTGGTCATATGCCACATCACTATTGTGGATCATGTGTATTGTATTGTAAAGTGGAAGGCCAAAGGACACACATGGAATGTAAAGAGTTGTGTAAGTTTAAAAGTCATAGGAAGTCAAACAATCATGAGGGTAGTAAAAGAGTCACCCTTGGTTATATATACTCCCTCATTGTATAAGCAAAGGACTTTTCACCTTGGCTCCTCCCGCAAGGCATTAGAGAGATAAGCTAGTTCTTTGAGGAGCAAGGAGTGGCTCCAAGGCTCCACTATTGGAGCTAGTGATGTACATTGTAAAGAAGTGTCTTGGAACTTTTACTTAATAACATAAGCCTTCAAGGTTAGTGCGTTCTTCATGTATGGATTATGAATGTTTCTAAGACTATTCTGCGGATGTTTGTATTTTATGTTTGCTTTCACATGTGCTAAGATAGTTGAACTATTTCGGTTATTTTAATACTTATCTTATTGAGAATGTGTTGTAATGGTTATTATTGTTGTCCCATCTTTGTGGACTATTTTGCAGGATATTAGATAGATCTTTCTTCATTTGTTGGTTGTAACGATTGTCTCATCCTCTGTGGACTATTATGTCGGATGTAAGATGGATCATTTTGGTTCATGTGTCTCTCTTCTTGGGTGGTACTACTACCTCTCACTTAGAGGCTTACTTTTCTCCCCGCTTTGCAGTAGAAGAACCTCGACACATTTACAGCTGAACACTCACCAGGTGCACCTTCTTGCTTTTCGAAGACACCATTGCATCCCTCTCTCTTGCTGATAGTCAGAGCCAAGGCAAATCTTTAAGGATTCAGCAACCGAGCCTTCATACCAGATGAGACTCCTACACCAAACGGTGTGAGGTCTAATTAGGACTTCACATCGGGGGGATCCCTTGAATGTTAGCGGGTCCAACACCATCAACAAGTCCAATGAAAAGTTTGAAAATTAATATTATCAATAATATTGACTCGCTTTGATCAATGCTAAACGAATAGTGGTCAACATGAGTATGAACTATTTTCAAAGATTTTAGTTATGGGTGATTCTTTATGAAACTTAACAATGGAAAATCAATACACAAATATCTAAAAAATATGGCATAAATATTACAACTGCATCAAAAAATTAATGGTACAATCTAAGACCGTTATCCACATGACATTGTATTGTGAAATCGCTACAATAAGACTTTCAAGTTACGGTCCAATCAAACGTTTAAAAAATATTTTTTTCAATAATATTGAAGAATAAATATTTGTTTTTTCATAATAAACATTATAACTTACATTGATCAATATTAATTTAATAGTGGTCAACAAAAAAGTTAAGAATATTTCTCTTATGTGTTTTCTACGGAAAGACTTTGCTTAATTCATTATGAATCACATAAGCTTGAATACAGTGATTAGATTTAATTTTTATTCTAAGATATACATAAAATAAAATAAATAAATTCATTTGAGAAAAGTCTTTATGTAAAAATCACATATTAGAATTTTGGTCAATAGATTTAAAACTAACTAGTGTGGTTCATCATCACGCACAAATGAAGAGGTAGAACATGGTCAAGGCTTTAAATAAAGAGCAATGTAAAGACCCTAATATCACGTAATGATTATATTAAACGATTAATTATTGAAAATTAATTTATGATCATTAATATATTGAAACCAAATATTATTAAATAAATTCTTTTAATTGGTAATAATAAAAAATATATCATTAGCAAGAATCAAACAAACCAAATAAAACTCCAAAGGAATCAAAGTCAAAAAAATATTTAAAAAGAGTAACAGCCTAATACAAAATAAATAAAATCAAATGAAAATTAATTTGAAAAAGTAATATAAAAATAAAAATAAAAACAAAATATTCAAATAAATATAATAAATTTAAAGAATAGAAATTAAAATAAGAGAGATAAATAGATAATTAAAGAGAATGAAACCAACCAAATCAAACTTTAAACAAAGTAAATTATAAAATTTTTATAAAAAAGGAGTAAGAACCTAATGGTAAATAATTAAGACAAGATCTTTTTATAAAACTATATACATAACTTTAAACAAAGAGCAAAGTAAATTATAAAAAGTATGTAGAATTGAGGCTTCTGTGATCCATCATAGTTATAAGAAGAATTTCGGCGTAAATCACATATAGAAAGATCTTTGTCGACGCTTTTCGAACCAACTAGTGTGGTTCATGGTCAGGACAAGTTGAAGAAACAAATCCAGTCTAGCATGTTAAATAGTCTAAGCAGAGACTCCAACAACGAAAAAATTTATAAAAAAAAGAGTCAAGAACCTAATGATAAATAATTAAGACAAAATGCTTTTATAAAATTATATATATATATATATATATATAGAATAAAGAAAATCAAATTATTTGTTTAGTGAAAAATAAAATAAAGCAAAATATTCCAAAGTCAAATAAATATAATAAATTAAGTGAAATAAATATAATAAATTTAAAATAAAAAGGATAAATGAATTATGGCCAACGATAAATTATAGGGATGAGTCCCGCTAAACAACTACTAACCAAAAGGACAAAAGAAACACAATGAACATGATGATAAAATACCTAAAAAGACAAGAAAGATCAAGAATATAAACTAGATAAATAAACAAACAAATTCATTCTGATTCTTGTTAGTTATATATATATTTTTTGATTATTAACGATTAATATAATTGATTTAATAATACATATAACAATTTTTTTGAGTTTTCATAAACTGAACCAAAACACCTCCGTTATATAAGTTTTCTTCAAAACCCGTCAGAATTACGCCCTCGTCCTTGTCCCGTTCCAACTAGTAGACGTGACACTCCGTTCACTTGTCCACGTGGCTTGGAATAAGAAAGCCCTTAAGTTTCGTTCGCTAGAGATCCAGCGGCTATTTCAAACGTAAGGTTTTCGATTCTGTTATTAACTATCTGTGTTAGATGCTCCAATTGAGAACCAACCCACATTTGAATTGGATTAAGATTGGATCGTATCTGCATTCTGAAGGATTATAAGGTTCGGAGTTCGAATTCCGTCCGGGCTTTTAGAGCAAAACTCCAATGGGATGTTGGCAAACAGTTCATACACTTTAAATTAGAAGCAGGAATGGCCGTGCAGAAGAAAGAGGCTGCAAGTGACCAATCCCAGTCCAAATCCCAACCTAAATCCCAACCCAAAAATTGTTATTGCTTGGCGAAATGCGTTCTCAAGGGAAGTGCCGTGTTACAGGCTGTCTATGGCCATATTCGTTCTTCCACTACACTCGACGTGGTCTTTGGCAAGGTATGCGCTCCTTGTTTCTGATTTTTTTTCAAAGGATTTCTCATTCGAACTTCTGTGTTGTATTTTTAGGGGTTGGGCGATTTGAAAGTCCGATGGTGTCATGCATATTTTGGGCGTGGCATTCCAGTATATAATATAGCCCTACTAGGGCCAGCTGCCCTTTTGGAGTGCACTAGGTGGTACCTCTTTTTGGGCTTAGGGTCTCTATCGAGGGTGGTCTACAGTTAAGACACATTGGTTATCTTTAGAAAAGTGAATTAAATTCATGGAGTTTGAAATTCTTAACTCGGGCTGGCATTATGGCTTCAATGCCGAACGGTTCGGGCTAAGTAAGACAGGTGGTTCTTTTTCATTTCTATGTTCAAGCCACCCTTCACTAGAACGAGGCTTCATGTTCTTCTTAATTGTATATGCTCACTTGCATTCATGCGTTTCTTCAAGCCACTTTATCCTCAATCACCCGATCAATTCGACATTAGGACGTTTCATCACAAGCTGCCCTCCTCTTGGGGAGGTTGTCTTCTCAACCATATCTCTATTTGTTTTTCACAAGGTGGTCCTTGCAGGCCGCCCTCCTGGGCAAGCAATTCTATTATTAATCATGGTATCGTTCTTATACAGGCATTTCTCCATCTGAATAGGTCTCCCCAAGAGGACGGCAGCTTGTGATGAAACGTTGGCGAATTGATCGGGTGATTGAAGATAATGTGGCTTGAAGAAACGCATGAATGCAAGTGAGCATATACAATTAAGAAGGAAATGAAGCCATGTTATCTCCATTTGTCCATCGATTGTTTAGCTGCGGTATTCTGATAGCCTGTTCTCTCATTGTTGGCCATCTCACCATCATCACTTCCTCAAATCAATACATAAGTATTCAGTATCTTGTTTTATTGCCAGTTTTCTTCACTCATGGATAGCTCAAACCTTTGTCAACCGCATACATCCCGACATAGCTCAATAAGTTTGATCTCTTTGGTATGTTAGGATGACTACAATAGCTCAAAATTATTAAGGATCCTGTCTTGTCATATAATTTTTCGAGCCGTTAATATTTCTATGGATTCCATTTTTCTTTGATGTACATTCGTTGTCAAAACTTGGGTGGGCACGGTGTTGGTTGTGCTATCTCGACCAATTGGTTCTTCGGTAGGAGATTGATCCCCTTTTATAATGGTTGATGCTCATAGTAATACCTGGTGATCTTAGTCCATTACCTAGTTTATGACCTATTTCATTTCCTTGCGCTAGGAGATTCTTTATGGCAACATCTACCATTATGGGCTTTTCTATTTCTCTGCATTGTTGAATTATTATTGCCATTGGATGCAGCTTCAGCGAGTCATCTTCTTGTAAAATTTTCTTTGCTTGCTAATTGAAACTTCTTGTAAAACCATTTTCACCATGCTTTTTATCTAGATTATTTGCCATACCAACCCGATATGTATTCTCTTTTCTTCAATCTTTGGTTACATCCTGCTTTTGTCCTTGGATTCTCAAGATATTGAAAATGGTACAGGTTTATGTACTGAAAACCAGTTAGGTTCATTTCAAAACACTGTACTTCACTGTCAAGGATTTGGAAATCATTTTTAGGAATTGGAATAAAATTCCAAGAGAAACTAAACATATCTTGATAGCGATGAATAAGGGTGGGAGAAGGTTACTTGTTGGCTGACAGTGTAATCATATTGATTCCAGGAAACGTCATTGGAGTTAGTAGTGGTCAGTGAAAATGGCACGGTACAATCTGTCTGTGAGCAGACTGTCTTTGGTACCATAAAAGATCTTGCTGTCCTTCCTTGGAATGATCAATGCCGTGCAGCTCAGCCACAGGTTTGTTTATACTACTTTCAGTGATGTCAGGGAGGAATTATTTCAGGACCCAGGTTGCTTATTTCTCAAAGATAACTAGTTGATGCCATTTTTCTGTTCTGAAATTCGTAGTTTTATGCTTGGTTGTTGTATTCTCTTTATATGCAGACCTATGGGAAAGATCTCCTTGTTGTGCTTTCGGATTCTGGGAACTTATCTTTTCTCACTTTCAGTGTGGAGATGCACAGGTTTTTTTATTTTTTATTTATCGATTATTTGTTATTGTTTTCTAAACTTATCAAAGAACAAAAAGGCATCAGGAGGGCTTCTTAGGTAATTTTCCGTGGTAGTTTACTGCTTAGTTATTGGATGTCATAGTTTCAAGTTTCTACCACACCATGATTTTGATTATAGAACGTTTTCCAGGTTTCTGGCTGTAGCACACATCCATTTATCTCAATCAGGAAATTTGCGGCGAGAGTTAGGTCGGATGCTAGCTGTTGAATCCAAGTGAGTTTTCGATCAAAATTATTATCCTGTGCTTCTTCTAGTTGCGTATGGTAGTTTTGATATCCAAGTGAGCTGCCAATTTAATGGTAACACAAATTTCATTTAATACGGAAAAACCACAAAAGTAAAAAATCCAAAGCCTCTTGATATCTCAGATAAGATGAGATAATTTTATTTATGCCCACAAACGACCAGAGAATAGGTCAATGGGACTAGAGAGCACAATTAGTGGCCACAAGGCTGGAAGTTTCGAGAACATTCCTAGATGCTAAAATATTGTCCTGTTAAGAAAGATACAAAATACATCATAAGAAGGAAGAAGAACATGAACCAGGTAAAGCGAAAGTGAAAAACTCTAAGATGCTGATGGAGGTCCAAACTCAACATCTGCATCATAACTGAAAATAAAAGTAGAAGCTGAGGTTTTGAAAGAACTGATGCAGAGCCTTATGATGTCCTCCCGAAGAGTGCCTAGGGCTGATGGGGCTTGGCTGTGCAATCTTGGGAGGAGCAATGGAGTGCGACAACCTGTTTCTCCTAACATTCGAGGCTGTTGGGAAGAATCTCATCATGAAGGTCTGGCTGCTATATCCAACCTGGGGGCCAGCTGCCATACTTTGTAGTGGGTTGGTCTGGCTCAGAGGTCACATAGAAGTGATGTTAGGATAGATAAAACTACCGTATGATGTAGCCGAGTTCAACTTCACAGTCAATATGCACAGTAGTACTGTTTATGTGATTTGAGTGGATTAGTTCTATTTGCGTGGTTTGATGGGAATAATACTTTCATTTAATATAAAAATTCCTGTGCTTAACATAAACTTTAGAACATCTCTGTGTATCTAAGTCTGCCTGTAGGCTGTAGGATGTAACACTTTTGAAACTCACAGTCAATATAGCACATGATATATGTTCTTAATTTAGTATAACTGCATTTTTTTTTGAGAGCCATGCTTGTGTTGAAGATTCAAGTATCTTATAGTTTTTGGAACATTATTGTTTATGTAAATCTATACTTATGATTTTATTGATTAGCTTGGCAGCTTTCACATTTTTTTAGTTTGCAAAAGAAATTCTATAGTGGCATTTCAAGATTGTAGGCAGTGTCTATTTTTCAAGCATTCCTATGACATACACAGCTATATTTATATTCCTGCTGATTATGGTGAGAGCTGTGAATATGGAACTTAAATGGAAGTACTTAACATGTGCAGACTGTGTTTATTACTTTATGCATTACTGTGGAAATTCGTTCATGTTCCTATCCTCAGTTGTTCCATTGGAATGCTTTCTGAATGTTGATGACCGTAAGGTTGATTTTGAACTTTTAGATACAAGGAATGTCTATTTCTTATTCATCATAGCAGGTATCGTTTGCTGCCTATTTATGATAAGACAATTTACAAAAGAACTACAAAGGTGGCCAAAATGCATCCATAAGTAGATAGCATTTAGATATGTAAGTGAGGATATTCTATTGGTTGAAGATAACTTGTCAACCATTCAGTAAGTAGAATATAGAACATGGTAAAGCAATGTTCCACCAAGTTTCTGTGATGTGACAGTGTGGGACATTGGGAATGTGTCTGTGGGATGTGTGGAGACACTGCCCAAATTTTAGGGAATATCACAGGAAAAGCTGGGGTCTCTGGCATATGAGAGCCCAACTTAAATGCTGAAAATTTAAAATCTAAGAATAAATACATGAAAAATTGAAACACAAATGATATATAATATTAATAGATAATCATTCATTCAATCACAAATCTGATACAAGTAACAGAACCGAATGATATGTTGATACATAACATACATACATAACAATGAACATACATAATAAATGATACATAGCATACTGATCACAAATCGTTGATCGCCATTGTATTGCTCATTTCATTACTGACTAATAAATAACCAAGACACTGAAATGTGTCAAACTCCTCCATGTTTCTACCGAAATAACAGTTGCTGCCTGAAGGCTGCAATGTTTCTTTCCACCATTACACTTGTTGCCCACAGATTGTACATAGTACTATAGCAAGTCATGGGATGCCATTATTCAACATTGTGCTGTGGTCTCACAATGAAATGAAAAAGACAAATGAATGTGGGTTGGTGTTTATGTGCTTTAATAAATTGCAAATAGGTTTAGGATGTAGAAAAAATAGAGTTTTAAAGTTTTTAAAATATAATTTTAATTAATTTTTTGTTTCCTCCTCTGTTATTAATTTATTTTGCCTTTTTTCAAGGTATGGCATGGGCTTTTTCTAGGGGAACATCCAGGAGTTGCTCCCAATTTTTTCTCTGGAGCATCCTGGAATTCCCATTTAAGAGGTATTTTCCTTGTGTTTTGTTGGAACATTTCCCTGTGAGTTTCTTGGCATCTCCACAAATGTTACGTAGGGAATTGTCCCACATCTTAGGAGTGTGGGAAGCATGTACCTATTTTCTGGAATGTGTCCCCATGTAATACAGTAGTAGAGTCACTTATTTAGACTTTGATATCCAGTATTTGCATGTTAATTCTCCAACTTCCCCAACATGAGCGTCTTAATTTTCGAACTCCCTCAACACGACAGTACTATTTTTCAACTATTTGCCTCCATTATTTAAAAACTCCAAATTTTTACAAAGATGATTACGAGTTTATAGACTATATGCTTGATCTACTGTTATTCTTCATATTTAGATCCTAGGACATTTTCAAGAAAACAAGGTATTCCATATAGGATGAACACTTTTAGTAACCACTCACACGAGCAAATCAAAGATCATAATGCTAGTGTTTTTATGTTGTTAAAGCCAATGTTTTAAAACTCCGACTTGGCCGAGGGTCGGCTCTGACTCCGACTCAGTATCGACTCGGTCAGCTTGATTTCAATGACTCGGTCGTTTTAAAAAACACATTAAATATTTATTTTATTTTATAAAAAAACATAATTTTAAAGATTTTCATTCACGTTTCCAAACACATAGCATCAAAATATAGATAGAAGACAAACATATGATCAACGTAGGCTCATGAATATATCCATTATATCAAAATGGCACCCAATGCACTGTCCAATACATACATGATGATGATATAGAGATTAAAACAAAAACACATAACCAAGGAGGCTAGAAATGGCCTCTATAACAAAAGTAAACTATGACTAGTGCTACTGACTATTGCTACTGACTATTGCTAGAGGAGCCGAGATCATCTGGTTTAGAGTCAGACAGGGGGCCCCATGAAGTGGTAGCACTAGCAGGTTGTGCAGCAGCTGCAAGTTGAGATAGACGAGATATGCGCTTCTGTCGTGGTTAAGCAGAGGAAGCACCTGCAGCTGGAGGACTTGCTAGCTCTGAGGATCTGCATTCAACTGAACATGTTGTTCGAGTGATGCTATCGTCTGTAATTCATAATCAATATCCTCATCAGAAGCAAACTCTCCTAAATGACTCTCCACTACCCAATTTGATGTTAGATCAATGTCTTCCAACACAATGGTCTCTGAATCAAGTCTTTTGTTCAGCGATTGGTTGTGTTTGAGACGGAGGTTGTATTGGACATAGACTAGATCATTTAACTGTTTTTGATCCAAACGATTTCTCTTCTTTGTGTAAATCATCTCAAAGACAGACCAATTGCGCTCACACCCAGTAGCACTGCAAGTTTGACCCAAAATACGAATTGCAAACTTATGCAATTCAGGACAATGGCTACCAAAAGCCTCCCACCATTGTGTCGCAAAAAACATAGGAGTGTAATGAGTTAGCTCAACAAAATTACAAATTATATGTGACTTTCAAATTATAAACGATTTAACAAAATAAGTATTAAGAATTTGAAAATTGAAATCTTTGTTTACCTGGCTCATCTGCTTCCCTTGCAATCTTTGCTAGGTTCTTCCCAAAGGTACTTGAGGCATTGCTGAAGGTTGTGACCTGTTGGTGTATCTCCAGCTGATCACACTCCAATGGGATCATGTGATCAATGTAGTCAATCAATCCACCTCTAACCTCCCCCCTCAAAGCTCCTATTGCCTTAGCTTTATAATGATATCGTGCGTTCAAAAAATACCCAGTTGCATGTATAGGGCGATGAAGTTGATTGTTCCATCTTTCATCAATGATTGCCCAAATGGGCCCATACTTAGCCATTTTATCCTTGTATGCTCTCTTCATTTGCTCCTTTGCTTAATCCATAGCCTCATAAATGAAGCCCATAGCCAATCTTTCCCCATCCACCAACCGCAACACCTTAACCAGTGGTTCAACAAGCTTCACAATCTCTGCTGCCTTTCTCCAAAATATTTCTTCATTAACTTTCTTTTTCAATTCTTTGCCTTCCAGTTTGTGAGATCACTGGCTTTGATTCCATTCTTCACTGGAAAAAATCTTTTGCAAGTTTCTATGTTGTGAAAGCATAGATTGCAATGTCAAAAAATGAGTAGCAAATCTAGTGATGGCAGTTCTAATAATATCCCTGCCCCTTGTGTGTTTCCTCATCAGGCTCAATATCCATGAATTATTGTAGATAAATTTTGTTATGCTTTCGGTATGATCTACAATGTTTTTGACCCAATCTAATTTGCCAATATCCTCAAGCATGAGGTCTATGCAATGTGCAGCACATGGGGTCCAAAAGATAGTTATGTGTTTTTCCTCTAACAGTTTACCAACAAGAACATAGTTAGAGGCATTATCTGTGATGACTTGAACAACATTAGTCACCCCCACCTCCTCAACAACCTCATCCAATAGCTGAAACAACAATTGTCCATCTTTTACCTTATCAGATGCATCAACTGATTCTAGAAACATGGTTCCCTATGGGCAGAATATAAGAAAGTTTATGATGGTATGGTTTCTTTGATCAGTCAATCCATTTGACATGATGGCACATCCTGTTCTTGTCCATGAGTCCTTGAAATCTTTCAAATACTCATTTATGAAGGCAATTTCTTTTTGCAAACGATACCCCCTTAGCTCATGCATAGTCGGGCCTTTGAATCCTTTTCCAGCAGCATGTATGGCATCAAACATAGGCTCATAATATGTTGAACGAGAAGCATTGAAGGGGATATCAACATCATACCACCATCTACATATGTAATCACAAGCAGTCTCCCTCACCTTTTTCCAATGGTCATCTAAAGTGGGCTGCATATGACTTCTACTAGCTTGAGGACCATGTGCATCTGATGGGGAGGAGGATGTGACAATGAAATAACTTTTGATATTCATCTCACCCTTTTTCATTTTACCCTTACCCTTTTCTTGAATAGAATCAAAAGAGGGAGGAACATATCGGAAGGGGTTGGATGCATCAGTACAAGGGATAGAGGAAGAACCCTCAAAATCAAAATGGGGGTTGGTAGCCAACATTTTTTGTATATTCCTCTTCCTCCCAATTTAAGCCTCTAACTCTTTTTGCCTAGCCTTATCTTCAAAAAACTTCTCAAAGTTGGGTAACAAATCCTTCTTAATCTCCCTAATTTCTGGTGAGGTACATGGAGTAATTTGGCCTCTAATCCTTGCCAAGTGTTGTTTCAGCCTATTAATGCTCCCAGGACTATCTTTAATTTTTCCATGGCAAAATTTGCAATGCATTTGACTATCAACCATTTCAACATATGCCCAAGCAACATCTTTCACTCTAGTGCCATTTTTTGACTTGGAAATGAAAAAAATCTGAAAATGAAAACAAAAAAAAATAACATTGATTCAATGTTCATTTCTTTCACAAAAACACTCTTTTCAATTTCCAGCTTTGCACATAAAATTTAATAAGCAAAAACAGATTTTTACGAGTGAAAAAAAAATACTCCAGGCACAAATTGCTTCCTCAAGGTTGCTCCAAGAAACCAACTCCTTAATGCTGCTCCAAATGGCTGCCCAAGAAGCTCCTCACTCTAGCTAAAATGCTTGTCCAAGACTCCTCACTACTGCTCCAAAAACAAACTTAACAACTCCTCACAGACTCTCACTGAAATTCTCACTCAAATGCATGAGATGGCTGTGAGAAAATGAGAGGGGTTGGGTGGGTTAAGTAGGGTTTAGGAGAGGGGAATGGACCCCACATACACAATAGACTAACTATAAACCTGTTTGGAGTCCCCCAAAAGAAATATTAAAAAAAATCGTTGTTTTATGGGTTAATGGGCCGCAATTTCCAACCTGGCCAAGTAGGCTCGGACTCGGCTGAGCCGGCCGGGTTAATACCGAGCCGGCTGAGTTGTTAGACAACTCGGCTGACTTAGTGTTAACTCGGCCGACCGAACCGTTTCCTAGGCCGTGTCACTTGGGGAGGGTCTGGCTCGGACCAACTCGGCCGAGTCGGTTCCGAGTTGGCTGTTTCTGAAAACATTGGTTAAACTTAAAATCCTCTAAGAGGGAAAACAACCCATGGCCCTAGCCAATGTGGCCACATAAGGCAATTTTATTAATGCAAAATATTTTCTTTTACATAAGAGAGTTCTCACAATTGATCATCAGCCTTGACCCTCCATGCTCTTTAAATAGAGATCATGGACCAATTGGGTGTTAAGCCATGGGTCAACAACCATTAGTATCAAGGAGAATATGAGCCATCGGATCATTGTATGTTTAGAACATATTATGACCATCAGATGACTATGTCTAGAACATATTATGACCGTGAGATGACTCTGTCTAGAACATATCATGACCGTTGGATTACAATGCAACTAATGCATACTAAATTAACACATTTTTTCCTAATAGACACATTAGATTAAGTTGAACTTAACTAACTCCTAAGTGTCTAAATATCCTAACAAGGCTTTATTGGAGCAACATCAAATTGTCGCATCCTTCATTTTGAAGGCAAAATCCCACTAAATCTACCTAGGCAATCAACTAGTTATATCTTTGTATTGAAGACTGTGAAAATTCCTAAGCTGGAACCCCTACTGCAACAAACTGATGTTACTTCTCCTACTTGTTTAAATCAACATGTTATTTACTGTATTCTACGGTAAATATCGAAGCAAATACATATGCAACCTTCACTTAATTTACATATATGTAGAAACAAAATATTGAGCAAGAAAGAAAAATACAACACATAGGACACAATCATTTTTGGACAAAAGTACCCAGAAAAACCTGATGCAGGAAAACCGGTGCAACAACTTTGAGGATTTTATTATTATGTAGGAGAAATTTTGAGTACAATTCTAGGATGCTCAACTAGCACTCCGATATAGAGAGAATACTGAACAGAAGGCTGGTGAAATGATCTGACCTTGTCACTGGAGAATTAGTGATTGATCTTGCTACTTCGGAGGCTCTGCGTCACTCTTTGCGTGGTCTCTGTGCAGAATTGTGTCACGCCTCATGGGTATTACGCTGCCTCTCCTCAGGATCCTCTGCGGGCTGAGAAATCGACTTTTCTGCCTCCCAGACTCACACCTTGGCTTCTGGCAATTGAATTTCGACTTCCCTCAATAGGAACTCAATTTCCCCTCACTGACTGCTCTACTTCTGCGTTAGCATTGCGTAGGCCAACGTCAGCCTTCCTCTGGATGTCTTTCTGTTCTCTCTTTGCCTAGTACTCTCCGGAAATTCCTTCTCCCAGATTCTCACTGCCCCTTTGCTGCAAGATCTTCTTAATCGATTTCCCTCCTGAGAACTTCTCACTTCAAAAAATTGATTTTCTCAATCTCTCTGTGTGTTTTCCAAATGACCCTCAAGCCCCTTCTTATATCTTCTTGTTGGACAACCAACGGCCTAGATTAAAACATAATTAAAAGCTCAGATCGTTTTGACTTGATCCATGGCTTTTTCTAGAAGTTCCACACTTGATTAGATTAATACCCATTAATATTTTAATTTTTGTAAGTTTAGACCTAGGAACCCCATTAAAATATTAATTATTTTAATAAAATAACTTCAGGGTGGAATTTCGCAAAACGCTTTTTGGGTTCTTTGGAATACCTGTGCCCAACCTCCCTGCAAAATTTGAGGCTTAGAGCACATCCGATGCTATCCTAAATCAACAAAGACAGGCTTCACTAAATCCACCTAAGCAATTAAATTGTTATACCTTTCATTGAAGCTTGGATTTGATCCACCTTGTTAGGTGGAGCATTCTAGCTAATGTATCCTTTTAATTGGGGATTTATCTGAGTTGTTGGTTAAAAGAGTCTTTTTAAATTCCAAGTGAAATTGCTACTGTTTCTTCCTTGTTTTACCTTTAATGCTAGTTGTTTTGACTCTACTGCCCCAGGTTCCACAGGCTAACTACCCACAAATAAAAACATGTCCCTTCCTTTGTAATTGTGACCACCGCTTTCTATTTTTCCTGATTTGCTTTGACCATTGCAAAATAAAAACTTTTCCTCCCAATATTTTTCTCTGCCATATGATATGGATTCATGGCTTCTGTATACTGTGATGGAAACTACTTAGTGTGAATACAATGTTATATCTTCTGGGTAGGCTATATAATAAAATAGCCTTGGTGTCATTTCTTCTTTTTTATGTGTCTGCTTGTTGTATTAATGCATTAAGATGACAAGACAGTTTCTCCTTTAATTGTAAATCCTAAAAACAGTTTTGTAAAAGGAAACTCTACATTGTGAACCTTCAATCAAAATGATATACTTAACTGTTCTGAGATCTTTTGTTGTTTTTAAATAAACGTAAATGGTGAAGTTGAGTATCTGCCATTTCAAACCAATATTTTATTTTGCATTGTCATCTTTTAACCATGTATTGTTAAATTTAAAAGCAACAGATATTTTTGATCTTCTTCAGCTAGTTGAAACAGGATTGGTAAGTGACCGGAAAGTCCTCCAATTACTAATCATGACTTATGCCTGCTGGCTTCCTCCAAAAGCTTACTGTTGACAAGAAAATTGTCCAACCTTTTCAAAATCCTGGCTCTTCCTCTTTTGGAGGTTCTTCATGTAGGAATAACCTTTATACGCTTTACATCCATCAGCGTAAGCTCTCCAAACAACTGTAAGAAGCAATCAGACAGGGGTTCTGACCTAGCTACTTTCCTCCCGCGCCTCCCCAATATTCTCAAGAATTTAGAGTCAAGTTGAGATAGCCACTGAATATCACATATCTCCCAACTGAACATGTTGATCTTTAAGAGAATCCTAGAAAGGTTTTCTATCTCCATAAGGGGCATAAAGGTTCAGTATCTTGAAAACCTTGTTTCAACATTTTGCCCTTGCTTCTAGAACAATACTCACAGCAAGAATAGAAGTGGAAATAGCATCAATGTTGTCATTCCACCAAGACACAAGATCACTAGATAACCCTTTTGCGTCAATGGAGCAAAAATTCCATCCCTTCAACATGGGAATCAAAACAGTGACATACCCATTTTGCAAATTCCCTCTTGTAAACATTGTAAATATTCTTTGTAATTATTTAGCCACCATTAACTGGCGAGGAGAAAGGGACGGATTTCAGAGCTCGGGGAAGGAGATTGCTTGAGAAACTTGGTTATTTTAAATGCTAGTCAGGGAAACTGATTGCTGTGTTGAATAAAGTTCGCTGTGCTATTAATTGAGCTGAAAACAAGGACGTGTCCATGTTTCTGTTGGGCAAAAACTACAAGCAAAGAAAGGGACAAAAATCAAATGGGAGGATGGGCTGCCCTGTCCAAGAAAGGGGGTCTGTGTTGTTAATTTTAGGTATGTTCTATGCTTAGAGCAATTTATTTCAATTTTCACAGTTAGCTCAATATCTTTTGCAGATTAGCAATCACATCAGCATTAAAGTAAACTGCAAATAGAACATAAACATAAATCGCAGAAGACAAGCCAAGACAAGAGGACACGAGATGTGGCGCTAGCCAGTGACAAACCCCAATGTGGGGAAACCCTTGATCAATTTTTCTTATATGTTCTTTGATGGTTCAGCGCAAAGAGAGATAGAGAGATAGTACATTTACAACAAAAGTCAACATTTTGACTTATCTAGATGAGAGCATAGATCATCTCTAAGAAGGCGATACATGAGATTAGTTGAAGACATGCTGCTTCAACTGATTCTCCAAAGTGACTCCTTCACCTATCATTGTGCTGCATCTCGTCGTCATGCTGCACCATGCTGCACCCATCATCATAATGCTGGACCTCGTGATCATGCTGTACACTTCATACTATTGCACCTTGCCTGCGATGCTGTCCATGCTTGCTGCTGTCCCATGTGCCTTTGCTGCCATGTCACAGCTGCTGTCCCATACGTCTTCGCATACCTTGCTGCTGTCCCATGTGTCTTAGCAGCACTATATACCTTGCTGTCCCATGCATCTTAGCAGCGCTATGTCACTTGCTGTCCCTTGCATCTTGGCAGCACCATGTAGCCTTAGCATTGCATTAGTTAGCAGCATCATGTAGTCTTAGCATTGCTGTACTAGTCGCCTTGCTTGCTGCTCGCGATACTTGCTGCTGCACAGCACCATGTACCATTGCTGCCATGTGTTGTTTCACCACGCTGCACTACTGTACTGCATCACTGGTTAGGGCATCACTCTACAACCATTATTCTCCTTACAAATAAGCAAACCAGCCTTCTAAAGACTGCAGTTCTCCAAGGGAATAACCCTCCACACCTATGCTATTCCATTTGGCTTTGTTTGATTGCAGCTAAGGCCACGCTGTCCCTACAGCTCCCTCACGTTGTCTAGGGCAGCCTCCATGCTGTCCTTTTGGTCCTTCATACTGTGGCTAAGGCCACGCTATCTCTATAGCCCCTTCATGCTGTCTAGGGCAGCCTTCATGCTGTTCCTTTGACCCCTTATATTGCGGCTAAGACTCCGCTGTCCACATAGCTGTTCCTCTACCTAATCTGCTCAACGATACGCACTTGGAACAACCCTTACCACGCCGTCACCTACAACAAACCCTCACTGCGCCCATAAACTTGACTGTGTTAGGGCTTCTCACTTGACTACATCCTAGGGCTTCTCACTTGACTGCGTTCTAGGGCTTCTCACTTGACTGCGTAGATGCTAGGGCTGTCCTCCTTGTAGCGTTAGGGCTGCCTTCTTTTCCTCCAACGTCTAGGGCTTCCACTCCTAGATTTCTCTTCCACTAAAACCCAAGAGACGTGGAGAGAAATCAAGATAGAAGTGTGTGTAGAAATGACTATCACGTCACCTCTTTTTATACTAAAACGTTGAGCACATGTGGGGTTTATTTGGTTGCTGGCTAACCTTGACGAATTGTCTTATAACACAAATAAATTCATGACTCCATGAATACTTATTGGAATGGGATGATCTTTAGATCAATCCTACATCTCTCGATGATAGGGATCCAAGAAAAATATCAGCTGCCATAAATAAGATGACCCACATGGAGTTTGGCCCTAGTTGCCAATTTTAACAGTGTAGACCACGAAAGGAACAGACGGTTTTGTCTATTGAAACAACTAGGAGAAAATATCCTCAGTGAATTAGAACAATGACGAGAAGTGGAGATTGGGGGAGGTTTGTGAAAAACATAGAGGATTCTTTCGCTCAAGCAGAACTGAGCAATAAGCAACAAGACATTGGGAGATTGAGAGGTTTGGCTGTGAAAATATTATTCAAAGGAGAACACTCTTTTGATATCCAGTTGAGGAACCCAAGAGGGCTTGCTAGGTGAATATTACAGAGCAATGCCTTGTGTAAGGTTGAGGAAACCATTGGGAAGATTGTGCATTGATGAAGCTACTAGCCAGGATGCAGAGGCACTTAGGTATTTGTGGGCGCTGATGAAACACCAGATGTTGCCTCGGCGCTAAAGAACTGGTGCTTGACTCACTAAGGAAGTGCCTGGAAAGGGTGATCCTTGTACTCTCATGGTAGTTTATCCGGCTAATGAATCTTCCCATATTAAAGTGGAATTTCTTCTTTTGAAAGTGAGTTTTAACACTTTGTTAGAATCCCTGTACTGATGCTAGTTGTATTCTAAACTACTTGAATAGCTAGTGGGTGAAGGTAGTGTAGCCTTAAGACACCCTGTTTTAGCTGATAGGACTGGTTGTTTCCTGTGCTGATGCCTACCATGTGTAAATGAAGATGGTTCTCTATCTTCAGTGTGATTGTTTGTATAGTTGGTGGGGGAAGGTGGGGTAGAATTGGGTACATTTTGTTTCAACTGATACTATTGGTTGTTTTTTTGAAAGCACTCATCCTCAAGCTTTGAAATCTGGCTTGGGGGTGACAACTGCAAGATAAGATAAGTATTTACTTAAGCTTCTTATGCTTAAATGATATGTACATGTTATTTGCACTAGTTAAATGTTTATTTTGATGATAAGGAATGTGATTTCTTGTGTGGATATGGGATGTTGAACTCTTTGTATAAATCTATGAGGAATGGTTGAGAAAAGCTGTATATGTTTAAGTATTTACATCTCAGTGATATATGTTTAAGTATTTACATCTCAGTGATCTTATAGTCTTGAAGAGATGGTAATATCTTCATGCTTAATGATGAAGTTTGATGATTATGGTCACCAACATGTATTACTATGCGTGTGTCCCATTAATTGCTATGAGTACGTGAGCTAGTCGATTGAAAGAAATGCATCCTTATGTTGTGGGTGGGAGTTGTTTAAGCTCCCTATAATTATGAGAAGGTGCACTTGAATGCACATTCGCTGAGTGTATCTTCTTGTACATATTATTTTCCAAGTTTCATCATTAAACATTCTGTGTGTTCTTTAGCGAGTTTCGCTAATTGCCGCAACACAGTGCTTAATGGCTTTCATGGCCTTGGTGTGATGGGAATTATTGTGAAATCATGTTCATGTTTTCTTAAGCAGAAGAGTTGGAATGATTCAAGCCTCTGTAATACTAGGAAGAAATATGGAATTTTTTTCTAAGTAAAAAGCCTTGCAAGAAGGTCAATAATTGCTTATGGGACCTGCCAGGTTGGGGGTCGGGTTAGTTGTCAAAACCTTGCAGTCCGAGATTGGAACTAAATTAGACCTGTTCACTAGTTGGGTGGGATTCGCTAGTCGGGGTTGGGTTGGTCGGACCTGGGAGCAAGTTGGGCGATAACTTAGTCGGGTCCGTTAGCCAGGCGACCAAGTCAAGGTTGGGGCTCCAGGGAATGTCATGACTTGTGTGGTTTTGGTGAAATGGGCCGATATTTGACTGTACACAAGCACACTTATTCCATGTGGATTCGTCCACGTTGGTTGAGCAACCATGTAGGTGCCATGCAAGATGTCATGTGGGTGACATGTAGGGGCCATTGCTGATGTGGCAAGTTCAATCGACTTAACCTTAAATGGCCATTTCTTTTGATCCGTAGGTTGGATTGGGGCAAAATTTATATTGTTGGAAAGGTCTCGACAAGATGAATGTATGGTATTGCTTGTTTCTAGTTTTAAGGTAGTTGAAAAATGAGGAATTTTATGACTGCATTTCCTTGACAGAGAACTATGGAGGTTAAGTCTATGATAATAATGCACCCTTCTACCCTTAATATGGGCTCTGGGTAGTGAAATGTTGGAATTTCTAAGTATAACACATTAGAAACCCTCCATGCACTTTATCTGATTTATTTCTACCTACTTGTTCTGTTACTTAACAAGTTATTTACAATGTAAACACTGAAAATAAACACTAGTGCATGCTCAACATATTACAGATCAACAACTAAAAGAAACAAAAACAATCACACCACATGACACCTTTATTTTTGGACCAATGTCCCCGGAAAAACCCAATGTGGGAAAACTGGTGCAGCTATCTGAGGGTTTTCTTATTAAGCAATATCATAGTACAATCTGGGTGCGGAAATTGGCTTACCCAACAGAGAATTTCCTTGGTAGTAATACCTCTCAGTTTGAGACAAATCTCCTGGCTGAAACCCCGAATAATCTTTCCGACTGCTCCTTAGCTCCAATCTGCCCTAGAAACCCTATTGTCTGCCCTTTTTGGATTGCGTCAGCCCCTCTCTGCCTAGCGCTAGCCCTGCGTCACCCTAGATGGGTCTGCGTCAGGCTTAGGAGGCCCCGTGTCAGCCTTCTGGCCCTTTGCGTCAGCAATGTTGGCCTCTACGTGGTCCTGTGTGAGCCCTGGCGGCTACTGCGTCACTCTCTTTGGCTACTGCGCTGCTGTCTTGGCACTATCTCTGCCTGCTTGTCTCTCTGTACTCAATGCCCCTCAGTTGCAACTCTCGATCACTAATTCTATCTCTCTTAGCAAACCCCGGTCTAGAGAATAGAATGACTGATCACTTTGGTGTGTTCTCCAAGTGACCCTCAAGCCTCCTCTTATACTTTTCTTGTTGACATATCAACGGTCGAGATTAAGTCCCTAATCAACGACTAAGATTAGATCTGGCTTGATCCATGTCTTTTGGACCATTCTAACACAGTTTCATTTTAATTCACATTAATATTTTATTTTCCCTAAGTTTAGACTTAGGGACTCCATTAAAAATATTAATTATTTTAAAATCTCCTGAATAGTTTAGAATCTGCCCAAACCCTTTCTGGGTATTGGAGATCTCATGTGCCCTAACCTCTCCACCAAATTTCGTGGCTAGAGCACATCCAATGCTACCTCAAATCAACACTCTCTCTTAGCGACGACTATGCTCTAGAAATACTCCTCATTGAGTATTACTTTGATCATTCGGCATCGGTACCTGTGGTGATGCTAGGCCTTCCTGCCCAACATCCTTTGCACTTTTGCGTCCTATATTGTTTCCCATGGTTCTGCCACTGCCATTGCTGCATTTGTACGATAGCTCCCTCTGCATCCGTGATGCTGCTGGTCCTTTCTCCCAACACTGCATCCGCACTGCACCTCCTCTGATCATGTTGCATCGTGCTGCCCACTCACTGCAACTTAGTTACTGAGAAGTAAGTAACTGATCTCCCAATTTGACCTCCTTGTTGGGCTAGAGACACCCACTAATTCTGAAGCTCCCTCTGCTGCTAACAAGTGCTCCCTCTCTGACCTCTGCGCTGTTGCAACAACTCCCTGCGTCTCGCATCGATGCACACCTCTTTGTGCCATCCTGCACTGGTGCAACACTCATGTGCCTCTCGCACTACTGTAGCCTGCTAGCCTCGCGCTGTCTTAGGACTCCTGCATTGTAGCTCTCCCTGCCGCTCTATCCGCATCCATCTCTACCCGACTTAGTCAGTCCTGCTACTCCTCTTCGGGGCTCTCGTAGCAAGGTCTAATCCAAGAGGTTGTGTACCTCGAGGATCCCGCCCCTCATCGCCTGTAGTCTGTCTGACTATAGCTCAATGTCTCCCCACTTCCACTCAAGTGGTGCGTGTGCACTCATGGCACAGTCATCGTTTGTCAAAACTTCCTTCTCTGCCCGTGCTGGCGTTGCCTTAGTCTCGGAAGACTCTCCCTTACTCTTCTTCCTTGGACACTAGGTCGCATAATGACCCAGCTCCCCACAGTGGAAGCACTTGATCTTGGAGAGATCTTTCTTCTTCTGCTTTTCCTGCTTTCCCTCAGATGCTAGGGCAGCATCTTCCTCCTCTTGCTTGACTTTGATCCCCTTGCTGCTGCTACCTGTCTTCGATTGCCGTCTAATCTCTTCCTGGTGAAGAGTTGGCCACATCTCGTCCCAAGGTGGGAGAGTCCCTTTGCCTAGTATACTCTGGAAAAATATCTCCTAATCTTCTGAGACAACATTCAGGGTTGTCCTTCCCATCAACTCCTAATCCGGTTTCGGTTCTATAGCAGTCAACTGATCTTGGATCTCATTCAATCCTCCGAGGAAGGTGTCAATTTGTTCTCTCTTCTTCATCTGATACGACCTCAACTGATTCTCAAGTAGCATTCTTCTCTGCACAGAAGTATGTTGGTACAATTTCTTTAGAGCCTCCCACATCTCAAATGTCGTTTCCTTCTCAGCTATGTGTGGTACTACATGATCCTTGACCCCGTCAAGGATGATGCTCTTGGCCCTCGCCATTGCCTCCTCGTCCTTGTCGTTATCATTGGGGTCGACTGGGATAGTTATTACCTTCAAGGCAAAGTTCTTGACACGATTTATGTCAAGTATGGATAAGATTCTGGCCTTCCAGACTGCAAAGTTTGACGCTCTGTCTAGTCTATCCTGGTCTCTTACTCTGTGTAGTGCCATGATGCTCCTCTACTTCTCTCCTGGAAGTTCTCTGTTCGACTCCTCTGAGTCTCTACTTCTCGTTTGGAAGTTCTCTTCCGGACCCCCTCTAAGTCTTGATTTCCCTCCTAGAGATCCTTCTACCGTTGTCGAGATGCCCCTACTCTGATCGTCGTGTGCAACCACACCATTGATCCGAGTTCCTCGGCTAGAAACTCTCGGTAGCAACTCCTCTTGGCCTTGCTCTGTCAGGTATTGTTCTGACTATAGTACCACACAAGCTCCACTCTGTAATATTCCCATAGCCTTCTAATCCCCAACAACCTGAAGGTGAGAGCTCCTAGGCTTTGCGCAATCCCAACACCAGCAACTTGACCTCCTCAGCCAACTGCTTCAGCCCTCCCAACTTCTGCGTGAGGCTCCCTTTGCCTTCCTTAGCCTCTGCGCTGCCTCTTCCTAGCTCACCCTTGATGACGCAGACACTGTGTCACCCTTCCCTTGTTGCTGCTTTGCTAGAAACAACTTCTGTCACCTCAGGACAATTGTTTTCTGCTGTTATTGCTCCGCCCGACTGATGTCCTCAGTCCTCCTGTGATCTGTAACCTCCCTTTGATCCCATGTTGGAATTTCTAAGTCTGACACGTTAGAAACCCTCCATGCACTTTATCTGATTTATTCCTACCTACTTGTTCCATTACTTAACAAGTTATTTACAATGTAAATACTGAAAATAAACTAGTTCAACTATTTGAGGGTTTTCTTATTAAGCAATATCATAGTACAATCTGGGTGCGAAAACTGGCCTACCCAACAGAGAATTTCCTTGGCAGTAATACCTCTCAGTTTGAGACAAATCTCCTGGTTGAAACCCTGGATAATCCTTCTGGCAGCTCCTTAGCTCCAATCTGCCCTAGAAACCCCAACGTCTGCCCTTTCTGGATTGCATTAGCCCCTCTTTGCCCAGCACTGGTCCTACGTCACCTTGAATGGGTCTGTGTCAGCCTTAGGAGGCCATGCATTAGCTTTCTGGCCCTTTGCGTCAGCAATGCTGGCCTCTTTGAGGCTCTGCGCAGCTCCCAGCTGCCTCTGCGTGGCCCTGCATGAGCCCTGGCGGCTACTGCGTCACTCTCTTTGCCTACTGAACTGCTCCCCCGACACTATCTCTGCCTCTTTGTCTCTCTGTACTCAATGCCCCTTAGCTGCAACTCTTGATCATTAATTCTACTTCTCCTAGCAAACCCCACTCTAGAGAATAGAATGACTAATCACTTTGGTGTGTTCTCCAAGTGACCTTCAAGCCTCCTCTTATACTTTTCCTGTTGACATATTAACGGCTGAGATTAAGTCCCTAATCAATGGCTAAGATTAGATCTGGCTTGATCCATGTCTTTTGGACCATTCTAACATAGTTTCATATTAATTCACATTAATATTTTATTTTCCCTAAGTTTAGACTTAGGGACTCCATTAAAACTATTAATTATTTTAAAATCTCCTGAACTGTTGAGAATCTGCCCAAAACCTTTCTGGGTATTGGAGATCTTATGTGCCCCAGCCTCTCCACCAAATTTCGTGGCTAGAGCACATCCGATGCTACCCCAAATCAACATGAAAGGGGTGTTTTATAGGGTGGTATCAGAGCAAAAGGTTCAAATGCTTGACCTTTGGCTATATAATTGGATTTCTACTGCATAATTGACAAAACAAGAGGTTTCAAGTTGTTATGAAGGATGTTTGTGCTGCTTGATGTATTTATTGTGATGTATGCTTATAACATGTTAGTATTGATTTGATATGATTTCATTGCTATGAATGTGCTAACTTGAGGTGTAATGTTTCAGCTAGATTTGCATCAACAGACTTGCAGTAACAAGCCAATGTGATGATTTACATAGTGCATCTATATTTTGTTTAATCTAATAGTTATCTGTGTGTATGACAACACATAAGAAGACATTAAGGAATAAAAAGGGATGAAAAGCAGGATGGTGCAATATAGCACTGACTTGTGTTTTAAAAACCGGCCGTCTTGAATTGAAATTGGTCAAATTGGCCAGTTCATTGGGTGACCGGATCAAACCGAACAAAAAACTCGGTTTATGGGCCTATTTCGCCAAAAAACCACAAAATCGCCCCAAACCGACCAACTTGAATCAGACACTGGTCGAACCGGTCGGTTCATTGGGTGACTGGGTCAAACCAGACAAAAAACCCAGTTTATGGGCCTATTTTGCCAAAAACCACAAAAATCGGCCCAAACCGATCGATTTTCCCATAAACTGGCTGGTTTATTGCTAGGCCAGCTACACACCCCACAAAATGCAATTTTCTGAGTTTTGATGTTGTTTTGAGGGAAATTTGGAGTTGTTATCCTCCAAAAAAAATCTGTCTAAGAAAAGCATGCCTCCCCTCTCATTTCCCTCACCCATATCAACCCTAGCAACACTAAAAATCAGTGCCAAATGGTAATGTTAAATTCTTAAAGTAAAAGGATGAAATTTTTTTCATCCTTTTACTTAAATTTTTAACATTACCATGAAATGACTCAGGATGTTTGAGAGTGGTTTTGACCTCATTGGATTTCATATGGAGAAACTAGAATTTTAGAGTTCACTCAAAATTCAACGACTTAATGGTTTTCAGGATTTCGTAGTTCGGGGGTTTGCAATGTTTCTATTTGATTCTATCATGCATGAGGGTATCAGATTGGCGTTTGATCAAGAGCATGAAGCCCTTTAAGGATCTTGATGCTGGTGGCATTGATTTTTGAACTTTGTTGATGTTGATGGTATTGATTGTTAAACTCCTCTACCATGGCCTTAACAATAATGTACCCTTCACTCAAAGGAAAATAATTGGTTAGGGATGCAAAGCTTTTTCAACCACATTATAAGGTTGAGGAGATGAACCCTTCTCAAACCAAAATCACTAGTTAGGTATGTTAAACTTCAATTTCTATCATACTATAAGGTTGAAGAATCCAAGTCTGAAGGCTTTGAGCAAGATGATGTTTATGCATCAAATATCTCTTGCAATGTTTCCATTTGATTCTATCATGCATGAGGGTATCAGATTGGCGTTTGATCAAGAGCATGAAGCCCTTTAAGGATCTTGATGCTGGTGGCATTGATTTTTGAACTTGTTGATGTTGGTGGTATTGATTGTTAAACTCCTCCACCATGGCCTTAACAATAATGTACCCTTCACTCAAAGGAAAATAATTGGTTAGGGATGCAAAGCTTTTTCAACCACATTATAAGGTTGAGGAGATGAACCCTTCTCAAACCAAAATCACTAGTTAGGTATGTTAAACTTCAATTTCTATCATACTATAAGGTTGAGGAATCCAAGTCTGAAGACTTTGAGCAAGATGATGTTTATGTATTAAATATCTCTTGCTAATGATCCCATTTTTAGTAGCGCTGAATCAATGATGAGTTTCATGAGAGATCACATTGATCAGTGATTTGTAGTTTTGACGTCTATTCTTGTTGCTACTACTACCACTACTACTAAGGTTGCAGAGGAGTTTTAGGAGTCTTCAAACACTCAACGATATTATTTATGTAGCTCTTGTTGATGATTACTTGTCTAGTAGTGGTGATGAGTTTGATGATGACAAGGAGTGATCATGCTGATCACTGATATGTAGACTTGTAGTAGGCCAGTGACCCCATAACTTATAACATTGTTTTTGGACTCTAGAGGCCATTTAGAGCATCATTGATTATGTATTATGTTGTTGATATGTATTGCACTTAGTGCCATTTTGATATATTCACCTTTACCTTGTATATCGCTGAGCAAAAATTGTATATTTTATCTCTATTGGTTTAAAATCTTAAAAATAGTTTTTTTCATTAAAAACCAAGTATTTCATGTATTTTTTTAAAAGACCGGTTTGAAACCCGATTTGATAGGTGGACAGTTCCGGTCACTAGTTCTGGTTTTTAAAACTATGGCATTGACAAGTCTCAATATGGACCCAAGGAAGAACCAGTTGAGAAGAGAGGAGAAGTAAACCCTTTTGACTTAAGGGAAACCTTGAGAAGTTTAAGGGCTGAGATAAGGATCTACAAAGCTGACAATGAGATGCTTGTTAGGGCACAAGAAAGGTTGGTCAAAGCACAAGGAGGGTAGGTAGAAGCAAACGCAATTATACTGCAAAGTCTCTCATATTTGCAGAGGCAAAGGCAACATGAGTTGGGAGCTAGCCACAGGATCAGGGAAAGCTCATCAAAACAAAGAAAGCAAGAGGAAAGAAGTAATGGAGCATGTGGAAGTAGATCGAGGAAAAGGCACAGATTATCAAGTGAAGACATAGTAAAGGGAGGTACTCTAGAGAGAACCAAACCCCATGAGCAGTGATGCGTTGATACTCACAAAAGATATTATCATCATCATTATCATGGCAAAAGAAGGGAAAATGAATATGTACTAGAAGGATTCAAGAAGGGCAAACCTCCCACATTTGATGGTGAGGTAAAGAGAGCAGAAGACACTGAGGCATGGTTGCTTGGAATGAAGAAATTCTTCGGAGTCCACGACTAGTCTGAGAACATGAAGGCAAAGGTGGCTACCTTCAGTTTGAAAGGCAAGGTCGATATTTGGTTAGAAGATTTAAAGAATGTAAGAACATAAAGGAGGAGGAGCTGTCTTGGAAGGAGTTTGAGAATTATTTCAGAGGTAAGTATTTATCTGAAAGGTATTTTGACAACAAATCTAAGGAGGTCTATGAACTCAAGATGGGGTAAATGTCAGATGAAGAATATACCACTGAAATTTTGGAGCTGCTGAGATACGTTCCCTATATCAAGGATGAAAAGGCAAAATATTGGAGGTATATCAGTGGGCTGCCACAGGTGTTTAACGATCAAATTGAGTTTGATGAGTCACAAACTCGTGAAGAGGCAATATGGAAATTGAAGCTTGGTCCCTCACAATCGAGAAAATCAACAGAGCTTCAACATTGCCAACAAAGAAGGGTGACTTACCCAGATACGGGAGAAGAGGCCAAGGGCAATGGGGGAGGACCCTATAAATGCTGGACATGTGGGGAGAGGCACCTGAGGAAAGGTTGCCCACAAGACAAAAATGGTGGCCTGACATTGTAGAACTCCCAAGGTGCAAAAACAGTTAGGGATGTGAGCCAGAACGTGCCAAGAATTTATGTAGGCGTGGATAATTGCCAAGCAGACCAATAGGCAACGATTATCGAAATGGAAGGTATGCCCTAGGATGAAGGCATTTTGATTTTAATTGACCTTGGTTCAAATTATAGTTATATCAGTTCAATGACAGTGGAAAAATGCAATTTGAGCAAACAAAACACTAGGAGTCGTGGCTAGTTTAGCTAGCCACTTCCTTTTATGCTGAAGGATGTGGCTACAACAACTGACTTTAACTTGTTGCCATTGGGTGCATACGATGCATTATTGGCGATGGACTTGCAGTCCCTACATCGCACTAAAGTGGGTTGCTATGAAAAGACGACTGAGTGCATTGATGAGAATGGAAAACGAAGGGTGTTGCAGGCAAAAATGAAACCCATATTAGCAAGGAAAATCACAACGATCCAAGCCAAATGAAGTTGCTGAAAAGGATGAAAAATATTTGTTGCGCAAACAACCAGCAATTCTGAGAATGATAGTAGCGGTAATTGGCTAGAACACCCAATTCTAATATAGTATGCTGATGTATTTCCAAAAGAGATCCTTGTATTACCTCCACACAGGGAAGTGGATTTCTCCATAGATTTTTTTTAACAAAAAATTGATGGGGAACTAGCAACCTAGCAACCGCTCTTTATATGCAACAATTCGCAAGGCACATATATTTGAAACTCATAGTTCAGACTAGGACTAAGACGTTTAGACACCACTAGAAATTGGAGCCAAGATCCTAGACTCCAACAGGACGTTTATCCTTCCAACCTTACTATGATGGGCCATGGGTGTCACTGGAGACTTGAACTCGGGTGGCTGGAATGGCAAACCACCATCTCAACCACTCGAGCTAAGAACCATTGACTTCTCCATAGAATTGTTGCAAGGAACTGCACCAACATCCAAAGTTTTGTATCAGATGAGTACCCTAGGACTCTTGGAACTGAAGCTACAACTAAAGGAAATGTTGGATAGGGGATATATCAGGTCAAGTGTGTTACCATGGGGTGCATCAGTCTTATTTGTGAAAAAGAAAGATGGAACACTTAGACTTTATATAGATTACAGGCAGTTGAATAAAGCTACCATAAAGAACAAATACACCTTACCACGAATTGATGACGGATTCGATCAATTTCAAGGAGCAATAGTGTTCTCAAAAATCGGTTTGAGATCTGGTTATCACCATGTGTGTATCAGGGATGAAGTCATCCCTAAGACAACATTCTGGACGAGTTATGGCCATTACAAGTTTGTGGTAGTGCCATTTGGACTGACTAATGCACCTGCTACCTTTATGTGCATGATGTACAATGTATTGCCTCCTTACTTAGATAAGTTTATTGTATTATTTGTTGACGATATATTGTTATACTCAAAGACTAAGGAGGAGCACGAGAAGCACTTAGTTGTGGTGTTACAATTGCTGAGAGAGCGTAAGTTATATGCAAAGATCAACAAATGTGAGTTCTTCCAGTCACAAATCCATTATTTGGGGCACATTGTCTCAAGGGAGGGAGTAGATGTTGATCCAAAAAAGATTAAAGCCATTATGGAATGGCTAACATCAAAGAACTAAGGGTAGATCATTCATGGGTCGTGTAGGTTACTATAGGAGATTTATTAGAAATTTCTCCAAGATTGGTCACCCAATCACAACATTGCATAGAAAGGGAAAGAAATTTCTCTAGATAACTGAGTGCACTGCTAGCTTTGAGTGAATGAAGTATTTAGTCACCCACGCACTAGTTCTTTGAATTGTTGATCTGGAAAAAGAATTCATGGTGTGCACATATGTGTGTAAAGAAGGGCTGGGCGGTGTTCTCATGCAAGAAGGGTAGGTTGTTTGCTTTGAATCCCATAAATTAAATTAGCATGAACAAAAATATGTGACTTATGATTTGAAGCTTGAGACATTATCGTGCCTTAAAAATGTTGAGACATTATCTCTTGGGAAGAATATTTGTATTAATGTTAGACCAGGAAGGTCTGAAATACTTGTTTGACCAACCAAAATTGAGTGCCAGGCAGACTCGATGGTTAGCCTTAATCAATGACTCTGATTTCGAAATCAAATACATCAATGGGAAGGAGAACGGAGTTGCTAGTGCACTCAACAAACGAGTTCAATTGGTTCATATAACAACCATTAGTTCCTACGGAATTGATCTTGGGGAAATAATTAATAGTGCTGGACAACAAGATGAAAAGTACCAACAGTTAAAGGAAAAGTTCAGCAAGAGCCTGAAGGTGAGAAAGGCAAAAGATTTCATCTCACAAAGGATGGATTGATCAGATTTAAGAACATAATTTATCTGCCAAATGAAAATGGCTTGAAAAGGCTCATATTGAAAGAATTTCTTGCAAAGCCATATTCAGGTCACGCAGGCTACCAAAAGACATTAACAACCATTAAGAAAATTTATTATTGCCCCCATTTGAAAAAGGAGGTGGTTGAGTTCATTTCAAAAAGTATTGAGTGCCAACAAGTATAGGCTGATTGCAAGCACCCAACTAGTTTATTACAACCTATCCCTATTCTAGAATCCGGAATGGAAGTGGGAAGTATTCTCAATGGATTTTATCGCAGGATTGCCACAGACAACCAAGCAGACATGATGCCATCATTGGTTGTGGTGGACAAGTTGAGCAAGGTTGCTCACTTTGTAGCTGTTAAATCAACTTATACGGCTAGTGATATGGCCAAAGTTTTCCTGAAGGAGTTGGTAAGATTGCATGGAGTACCCAAGAGAATTATCTCGGATAGAGATGAAAAATTCACTTCCAAATTTTGGAAAGAATTGTTTGTTGGTATAGGGATAGATTTGGCCTTTAGCACAACATATCATCCATAGACTGATGGGAAAACGTAAAGGACAAATAGAATCCTTGAAGATATGTTGAGAATGTATGTAATGCGCTAACCAAGGAAGTGGGAAGAATACCTTCCACTAGTGGAGTTTGCCTACAATAATGGGTACCAAGAATCATTGAAAATGAGTCCGTTTGGGGCTCTCTATGGGAGAAAATGTAATACTCCTATCAGGTGGAGTGATCTAGTGAACAGGGTTCATGTTGGACCTGACATGTTAAAAGGGATGGAACAAGAAATGGTAACCATCAGGAAGAATTTAAAAGTGGCTCAAGGCAGACAAAAAATCTATTCAGATCAGCATAGAGTTCATAAAGAATTCAAAGTGGGAGAGCATGTCTACCTACGAGTTAAACCCAAGAGGAGTTCCTTGAAAATTGGGTCTTGTGCCAAGTTGGCACCACAGTTTTGTGGTCCATTTTAGAATTTAGAGAGTGGGGCCAGTGGCAGATAAACTTGCCTTATTTCCTACTGTAGATGTTCATTATGTTTTTCATGTTTCTTTGCTTAAAAAGTATATATAGGATGCTATCATGTGATTGATTGGTTGGTGCTACAGGTGGAATCGGAAGGAGAGTTCCATCCGGAACCTCTGTGCATCCTAGATCGGAGGCAAATTACACTCCGAGATTGAGTTATCGAGCAAGTCAAGGTGCAATGGAGGCACTTTGGGCCCGAGGAAGCTACATGAGAGATGGCTAATCAAAATTCAAATGCGGGTGACATGCAATTTTGTTTGCTAGTTAAGCAAATGTATATGATTTTATAGAGTTTTATATATAAATATCACTGTTTTTTGTGCTGGGTTAAAGTACTGTTGTAAATGTTTTCAGATATAAAACACCGAGGATGATGTTCCTCTAAGGGGGTGGGGTCTATGACATACCCATTTTGCAAATTACCTCTTGTAAACATTGTAAGCATTCCTTGTAATTATTTGTCCACAATTACTTGGCTGAGAGAAAGGGACACAAATCTCAAAGCTTTGGGAAAGAGATTGCTTGTTAAACTTGGTCATTTTAAATGTTAGTCAGGGAAATTGACTGCTGTGTTTAATGAAGTTGACTGTATTATTAATTCATCTGAAAACAAGGATGTGTCCATGTTTCTGTTGGGAAAAAACTACAAGCAAAGAAAAGGACAAAAATTAAATTGGAGGATGGGCTGTGCTATCCAAGAAAGGGGGTTTGTGTAGACCACAAATGGAAGAGACAATTTTGTTTGTTGAAACAAGGAGAAAATATCTTTAGTTAGTTAGAACAACGATGAGAAGTGAAGGTCGGGGGAGTTCCGTGAAAAACGTAGAGGATTCGTTCACTCAAGTGGAGCAGAGCAATAAGAAACAAAGCATCACGAGATTGAGAAGATTGGTTGTGAAAATATTATTTAAATGAGAACACTGTTGATAGCTAGCTGAGTAACCCAAGAGGGCTTGCTGGGTGAATATCACAGGGCAGTGACTTGCCTAGGGTGGAGGAAACCAGTGGAAAGCTTGTGGATTGATGAAGCTAGTAGCCAGGAGGCAGAGACACCCAGGTATTTGTGAGGGCTGATGAAACACTAGATGTTGCCTTGGGGCTGAAGAATTGGTGCTTGACTCAATGAGGAAGTGCTTGGAAAGGGTGATACTTGTACTCTCATGGTAGTTTTCTAGCCGATGAATCTTCCCATATTAATGTGAAATTTCTTCTCTTGAAAGTGAGTTTTAACACTTTGTGTTAGAATCCCTGTACTGATGTTGGATGTATTTTAAATTACTTGAATAGATTGTTGGTGAAGGTGGTGTAGCCTTGAGACACCTTGTTTCCGCTGATATAACTAGTTGTTTCTTGTGCTGATGCCTACTGCATGTAAATGAAGATGTTCCTTATCTTTGGCGTGACTATCTTTGGTGAAGGTGGTGTAGACTTGGGTCACACTGTTTCAGCTGATACTATTGGTTGTTTCTCTAAAAGCACTCATCCTTAAGCTCTAAAATCTGGCTCGGGGATAACAACTTTAAGAAAGAACTCGCTGCAACTTGTCTATGGTTGCGTGGGGAGTTGATGTCCTACTTTCAGTTGCCAGTTTGTTTTGCCATATAAGTTAAGTATTTACTTGAGCTTATATTTGCATTGGTTAAATAAGGAATGTGATTTCCTTTGGATGTGGGATGTTGAACTCCTTATATAAATCTATGAGGAATGGTTGAGAATACTTGTATATGTTTAAGTATTTAAATATCAGTGATCTTATAGTCTTGAAGAGATGGTAATGTCTCTGTGCTTAATGGTGAAGTTTGATGATTATGGTCAGTGACATGCATTATTATTGTGTGTGTCCCATTAATTGCTTTGAGTACATTAGTTGGTCGATTGAAAGAAATGCATCCTTATGCTATGGGTGGGTGCTTCTTAAGTTTCCTATAATTCCGAGAAAATGCACTCTAATGCACATTCACTAAGTGTATCTTCAAGTACATATTATTTTCCAAGTTTCATTGTTAAACTTTATGCGCGTTCTTCAACGAGTTTGGCTAATTGTCTCGGTGCAATGCTTAATGTCTTTCGTGGCCTTGGTGTGTTGAGTCATAAAAGCTTAGGCGTTGTATCACATTATTTTCTCTCCTCCACAATTTAACAGTAATATTTGCACATACGCATCATCTATCTAATTGTGCTCTATTGTGGGCTGCAACTTTGCAAGCTTTGGTCTCCTCTCTCAGCTATTAGTAGATCAAAAATAAATCAACGTCATCTAGGTTTGTGAAGAAAATCAGTTCTATCCTTGTGGTCAAGCCAAGATTACTTGGGAGTGGGAGCGAAAGCTGGGAGTGGGAGCGGGGAGTGACATTTTCAATAGCTCCTAGTTCGGGAGTGAATTGGGATCGAATTTTTAGATAATATATATTTTTATAAATTTTGATGCATATCTTTCAACAAAAGCTTGTAGAAAGGTGAATTAGATACAAAAAGAATAAAAACATAGATTGAACCATATAACATCAATCATTTATAAGTTATAATCTTCATCAACCACGTCCACAAGTTAGTAACATACAACATATCGAGTCTCATGATTCATCAATCTTAAGGTTTTGAGTTTTCAAAATTCAATACATAACATTTATCATCATTGATCACCAAAATTTTATAAAAACTCTGACATGAAATGAAGTGAAATGAAACAACTTTGAACTTTCACTAAGCATCATATTCATAATTCATTACCAATGAGTTATAATTTCCAACTTCAAACTTAAATTGTCATATATTGTTTACAAAAGTTATCATAATAAATATGAAAGAATCAACAATTATAAAAACTACTAGAAACTAGAAAAGACAAGTAAATCTATTATCTATTGCTAAATGCTTGGGCCTCTTGCCGCCACGAGAAATGTCTAATTTTTGAGTCTTGTTGGAAAATCAGGATCATTGTCATTAATATCATCCTCTAAGCATTAATATCCAGAGGTATCTTTTGTCATTACCTTTGGATATGTATATGGATCTTTGTCATTAATATCACCCTCTAAGCATTAACATAAGATAGGGAAAACATAGCATGTAAGTCAAGATTTTGTTTGAGTGATGGGTACATTTTTAGTAGGGTCATGATAGAGGAGTTCGACAACCAATGTCACTAACATCAAGGTACATAGAGGGATTGGTGTTCTTGATTAAATACGAGTTCCATACCTTAATACATGACAAAATCCAATGGGAACATTGCAATCCCCCCAATCTTGAAATCCTAAAAAATTGATAAGTTTGCTGGATTTTGAATGAGATCTAAAATTCTACTTTCTCCGTATGAAATCCAATGAGGTTGGAACCCCTCGCAAACATCCCGAGTCATTTCATGGTAATGTTAAAAATTTAAGTAAAAGGATGAAAATGAAGATAATTTCTTTAATCTTCATTTTCATCCTTTTACTTTAAGTATTTAAAGTTAACTTGAATTGGATATCAATACTAGGGCCATAGGCTTGATCATTAGGCTGCCCCATTCAAAAATTATTGTTTCTCCTTAATATGACCTTATTCTTCATTTTCGTCCTTAAGAATTTAACATTACCATGAATTAGATAGCAATACTAGGGCCATAGGCTTGATCATTACGCTGCCCCACTCAAAAATGATTGTTTCTTTGAAAAAAAATTGCAGTTAGAATGTTTTTGTAAAAAATATTTGCAAAAAAGGCTAGGGAGTGAAAATTTCCATACGAGTTATAATTTCCAACTTCAAACTTAAATTGTCATATATTGTTTACAAAAATTATCATAATTAAAACAGTGCGAAACACGCATATGGATTTCCAAATGAATTAATGAATTGATTGAGCAACAATACTCAATAATAATACAGAGATATTTACAAAGATAGAAACATCAAGTTTCTATGTAAAGAATCAGTTTCATCTAAGAAACTGCTAAAAGAATAACATAGCAACAGCTAAAAGAGTGAGCATTAAACTAAAATAGAAATATTCTAATACCCTCCCTTAATGCTCAATCTATTTACAACACCCAATAGACCCCCTGAATTTTACAAACTTATCAGGACCAAGAGGCTTGGTGAAGATATCTGCAGGCTGCTCTGTTGTGGGAACATATCTCAATTGAACGGATCCGTCTTCAACAAGCTGGCGAATGTAGTGGTAATGAGTTTCCACATGTTTTGTTCGTTCATGAAAGACGAGATTTTTGGCGAGTTTGAGCACTCCCTGATTATCACAAAACAAGGAAGTAGGACCTGTCTGGGAAGCATGCATATCTGCAAGCATACGTCGAAGCCAAACTGCTTCACAGGTGCCTTAACTGCTCCTCGATACTCTGCTTCTGTTGAGGAGAGAGCCACGGCTTGCTGCTTCTTGCTAGTCCAGGTGACAGCACCAGATCCTAGACTAAACACATATCTAGCTGTTGATTTACGATCATCAATCGAACCAACCCAGTCAGAATCTGTATAACCACTGAGTATAGGATCGGAACTGCAAGTGTATAGGAGTCCATAATCAGAAGTGCCACGGACATATCGTAGCACACGCTTGGCTGCTATCCAATGATCAGCTTTAGGGGCTGACATGAAGCGGGAAATGTAGCTTACTGCAAAACTAATGTTTGGTCTGGTGGCAGTGAGATAGATGAGACTGCCTACTAATTGCCTGAGTAGAGTTTCATCCACAGGAAGAGAGGATGACTGAGCTGAAAGTTTGAGCCCTGGTTCCATAGGAGTCATGTCTGGTTTGCAATCCTGCATTCTGAATCTGTCCACAAGATTTTTGGCATACTTGGATTGAGAGAGAAAGATGTGATTCTCAGTCTGCCAAACTTCAACCCCCAAGCAGTAGTGAAGAAGACCCAAGTCTGTCATATCAAAGGTACTGCATAAGTCTTGTTTGATCCCATGGATCAAATGTGCAGAGCTACCAGTAATGATAAGGTCATCTACATAGACAACCACAAAAAAGATATCATCACCAGTATGCTTGATATACAGATTTGCATCAGATGGACTCCGCTGAAAACCATGATCTGTCAGGTACTGATCAATTTTCATGTACCAAGCCGGAGGAGCTTGTTTCAATCCATAGAGAGCTTTAGCTAATCTACACACTTTTTGTTCTTGACCAGCGATCTTAAATCCTGGAGGCTGCGTCATGTAGACTTCTTCCTGTAAGTCACCATTTAGGAAAGCACTTTTTACATCCATCTGATGAACTTTCCATTTAAACTGAGCTGCTAGGGCAAGGACAAGCCGTATGGTACTCATTTTGGCTGTAGGAGAAAAAGTCTCCTCATAGTCAATGCCTTCCTTCTGTGAGAATCCTCGAGCCACAATCGAGCCACAAGACAAGCTTTATACTTGTCTAGAGTTCCATTGGCTTTGTACTTCACTTTATATACCCATTTGCAGCTAATGGGCTTTTTTCCTTCAGGAAGATCAGACAAGGTCCATGTGTGATTTTTCTGAAGACTTTGAAATTCAGCGTCCATAGCCTGTTCCCATTCAGGTGTACCCTTAGCCTCTGAGTAAGTTTGAGGCTCAAAGATACTGTGTATATTAGCCATAAGTGCAAAATTTACTGTAGACTGCTGTGTGCTCTTATGTCTAGAAGTGCGTCCTTCAAGAAGTTCATCATCCCGAAGATCACCAATGGTTTTAGCCCACCATTTTGGTCGGAGAGTAGAGGAACTAACATTAGGAGGAGAAGAAGAGGGGTCAAGAGCAATAGGAGCAGCAAGAGAAGAGTTATTTTCCGGAGGAAGCTCGGGCAGTGTATTATCAAACATTGATACTGCATCATCCCTCCCATCAGGTGGACCTACCGGAAGAAGAACACTGTGAGGCTGATCTGTAGAATACTGCTCAGAAGAAGAAGACTGGAAGAATCCTCTGTCTTCATCAAATACCACATCCCGACTGAAGCTAAGACGACCAGTAGCAATATCAATTAGTCTATAGGCCTTTTGGTGATCACTGTACCCTGTCATCATGAGTTTCTGGCTTTTGGAATCCAACTTAGAGCGTTTAGCAGCTGGAATCCAAGCATATGCAATTGAGCCAAATACTTTGAGGTGACTGATCTTAGGCTTATGACCAGACCACACCTCTTCGGGAGTTTTCCCTTTAACAGCCTGAGTAGGTGATCTGTTAAGGAGATAAACCGCAGTAAATACTGCTTCAGCCCAGAATTTGTGGGGAA
>APFE031704768.1:28861-69800 GCA_000404065.3 Pinus taeda | reverse complement strand
CTGCTGAAAGGACTGAGATGACTGATATTTGGCAGCAAAGGCATTTTCTGAAGAGGCTGATGCTGCACCACCACCAAATTGTTGTTTCCATCGATCCTGCTGCATAAGTTTGGTGCATAACTCTGGGAACTTTAGATCAACATTAGTGGCAGTAATGTTTAGAGTTTCTATGAAGTGCTCATAAGATTGTGGTAGACTTTTCAGAGTGATGACTACTAGATCTTCTTCCTCCATGGTGCGACCAATGGCTTCGAGCTGATCTCGAATGTCTTTAATCTTGTTGAGATGTTCCTGTAAAGACATATGTTCGTCCATCATGATGGAGAACAACTGATTTTTGAGAAAGAAAGCTCTGCTCTTGTCGGATGTCTCATGAAGTTCCTTCAACTGTTGCCAGATCTCAGCAACTGTCTTGCCAGAAGGAATCTGTGGTAACTGATCATCAGCGACAGAGAGCTTGAAAAGCATAACTGCCTCTCGATTTCGATCATCAAACTTGTCTTGATTGGTGCCAGCTGTACCAGGACGGAGCTCCTTTTTGAGAATGAGCTGGTCAAGCTGCCTATATTCAAAAATGGTTAACATTCTCTGTTTCCAGATGTTGTAGTTTGTGCCATTGAAGTGTTGACTACCTTCCAGCATCAGATTGGTTAGTGAAGCCATCTGTCTGTTTCCCAAGAAAGTAATAGTGAGATCTGATTGATTTGAACAAAGTCTGATAGATGCTGGTATATATATAAAATAACCCGAAATTGCTCTTTGAGGAAAAAAGACCAAATGTTGTTGTTACCACACAGGATCAAACTTGAGAAGCACAGTTTTATTTAGAATAATCACTGAACAATTTCTGAGTTTGTGCTACCACTTCTTGGTATTCACGATGGATATATGCAAGTAATGATACTGTCAAAAATATATCAAAATATATATCCGCTGTATATAGTCACAGTAAAGTATCGATCCGCTGACCACGCAAAAAAAAAAAAAAAATTTCCAGTTTCGGACCATGCAAAAGAAATGCGTATTACTGTAATAAAAAACAGTTTTTGGACCACGCCATATACCACGCCATATATCCGCTGATCACACCATATATACCAGGGATGTGTGCGGCATTCCTCGGGTGGGAGGTGGAACCTTGTCGGCCCGAGCAGCGTCCCCTAGATCTTGGCATTGACAGACCTGGGCATCGGGTGGTGATCGCTGCGTGGTGTATGCTTCCGGAATCGACTGTTCTGTGTGCCTTTGTGTGAGGGCTTTTGGCCTGGCCGCACTGGTCTCGGACCACGTCAAAAATACAGATCACTGTATATATCAACAGCAATACGTATATATATATCACAATACGGAGCAGCGATACGTAGCAAAAATTCGGGTAACCGTTTACGGGCAGCAATTTCGGACCACGCTAGAGGGTCACGGGTAACAGAATGTTTTATTGCCGCCGTCGCTTTACAAGCCATGTTAATTCATGCACGTGACTGCCTATTTTAAAAACTGTCGATAGATTCTTGGACTGTAACAGGATTTCACGATGGTGCTTCGATGGTCCCGATATCAAAATCACGCCAAAATACGGAGGGTTCTGGCAGCGAAACTGTCGGCGAGCGGGAGAACTCCACTGTGTGCCAAAGAAATTGTGAGAAACCGATCTCAGGGATTTTGAATTTGTGCGTCCACGCCTTGATCCGCAGCTTCGAATGGCTTTTCACCGCAGCTCACAACAAAGAATTTCGATGGCAAATAGAAATGGCCTACGTTGTGCAGATGCGTGAGTGATTTGATTGCCAGAATCACACTTACCAGCAAAACGGAAGTGCAGCGACACAGATCTGACCCGAGATTCTTGCTGGTTCCTTCTCTGAACTGACCTAAGATTTTTACTTGCTGTTACCTCCTAGGGATATGAGCTGATACGCTTTCCAAACAACTCCAAAAAAATATCACTGATTTACACACAGATCTGACCCGAGAAAAAAAGAATTTAGACCAGTTGAAGAATTCTTTTGAAGGATCCACTTCTGTATCGAGATAGACGACTGTAAGCTTTTATCACAATGAGCAGAGCCGAAGCTAAGACTCAGTGAAGGCTATCTGGCTTACAGAGGGCTCGACCTTAGAAAGGAATGACAAAGAATTCAAGAGATTAAACTGCAGAGAGAATAAACTTCTCAATAAATTTCTTTTTCTCTGGCTCCGATACCATAAAACAGTGCGAAACACGCATATGGATTTCCAAATGAATTAATGAATTGATTGAGCAACAATACTCAATAATAATACAAAGATATTTACAAAGATAGAAACATCAAGTTTCTATGTAAAGAATCAGTTTCATCTAAGAAACTACTAAAAGAATAAACATAGCAACAGCTAAAAGAGTGAGCATTAAACTAAAATAGAAATATTCTAATAATAATAGATATGAAAGAGTCAACAATTATAAAAACTACTAGAAACTAGAAAAGACAAGTAAATCTATTATCTATTGCTAAATGCTTGGGCCTTTTGCCGCCATGAGAAATGTCTAATTTTTGAGTCTTGTTGGAAAAGCAGGATCATTGTCATTAATATCATCCTCTAAGCATTAATATCCAGAGGTATCTTTTGTCATTACCTTTGGATCTGTATATGGATCTTTGTCATTAATATCACCCTCTAAGCATTAACATAAGATAGAAAAAACATAGCATGCAAGTCAAGATTTTGTTTGAGTGATGGGTACATTTTTAGTAGGGTCATGATAGAGGAATTCGACAACCAATGTCACTAACATCAAGGTACATAGAGGGATTGGTGTTCTTGATTAAATATGAGTTCCATACCTTAATATATGACAAAATCCAATGGAAACATTGCAATCCCCCCAATCCTGAAATCCTGAAAAATTGATAAGTCTGCTGGATTTTGAATGAGATCTAAAGTTCTACTTTCTCCATATGAAATCCAATGAGGTTGGAACCCCTCGCAAACATCCCGAGTCATTTCATGGTAATGTTAAAAATTTAAGTAAAAGGATGAAAATGAAGATAATCTCCTTAATCTTCATTTTCATCTTTTTACTTTAAGAATTTAACATTAACTTGAATCGCATATCAATATTAGGGCCATAGGCTTGATCATTAGGCTGCCCCACTGAAAAATTATTGTTTCTCCTTAATCTGACATTCTCCTTAATCTTCATTTTCTTCCTCAAGAATTTAACATTACCATGAATCAGATAGCAATACTAGGTCCATAGGCTTGATCTTTAGGCTGCTCCACTCAAAAATGATTGTTTCTTTGAAAAAAATTGCATTTGGAATGTTTTTGTAATTTTTTTTTGCAAAAAAGGCTAGGGAGCGAAAATTTCGCTCCCGGGGCCGCTCCCGAAATTCACTCCCTGCAGGAGCGATTTTGGGAGTGCGCTCCCGGGGTCGCTCCCGAGGAGAGCACACTTTGGGAGTGGGTTCGAGGGGGCAGGGGGGAGCTGCTCCCCCGCAACCCTGGGTCAAGCTTCTCCTTCGATTTCTCATTTAAAATTCTTCGCTGTAGCTGAATGTGGCCTCATTGCCCAATTTTCAAGTTTATGCCTTTCTCCTAGACCAATTGATTGCAAAAAATTGGAAGGTAATGATTCAAGGAAACATGTCCTACTTACTTCTGCAGTCATGACTTTTATGCTTTTCGATATATATATTATTCTGAAAATGAATATAGACAAACCTAAAGCCAAACCCAATCTGAACCTTATCAGAAAATTCAAACCCGAATCAAACTTCGTCGCTGAACCCGAACCCATGTGACTTCGTTTGAACTTTGTCTTGCTTGACGCTGATACATTGTTTTTGCTTCTGTGATCCTTTGTGACATCCTGCGCTTTGTTTGGCTTTGTGGTTACTAACTGTGGAGGCTATGATGGTAGAGCTCGGATTACACCTTTTTTCCTTTTCTCTCAATTCTTCCAAAGCCCATGTTTGGAAATGCAGATTTGTCAATTTCTGGCAATAGGATGGCATAATAATTAGAAAGTGATTGCTTTCCTTCATTCCACAGCCCAAGTTGTACTTAACCTCTGGGCTAGGGCTTACTCATCTTCATCTTTTTGCAGTCTTGATGCTTCAGAGTTTTTTTTTTTGATTTTTTTTTTTGTGTAATTAGATTTGGCGTCTGTTACTGTTTGTAGCTCGGGCAGGTAATTCTGTACAGGCCCAAGTGTCTAGGCATGCAGAAGTTCCCCTATAATGCATGATCAAAAGTGTTGGAAGATGTGTTTTGGTAGATGGAAAATCTTAATAAATCTCAGAGGTCAATATGAAGATCGCAAAACATCCCAGCTTATAGCCATGTGACCCCTGATGTTGCAGACATCAGATTTTTGATCACCGATTTCATATCTTTAATCATCTGTTATGCAGTCTATTATTATTAAGTGCCGTAGACCATGTCTTTGGTGTTTTGCCTTACATCTCTATCTCTGAAGCATCAGACAGGCTTAAATAGATCACCTTATACTTAATCACAAAATTTCCTTGTTCAATCTCTCTTGAGTGATGGTCTTGAGATAAATCTAGTTGGATACATACACACTTGTGACAACATGGACCAGAACCATGATGGGGTTTGTTCAGCTAATGATGTGGTCAATGGTATTATTATTATATATAGCTACACCCTGGAACATCACCCTGACCAGGGTAGTGCATGGTAGCTGAATTAGTATTGAAAATCCATGGAACCAGCAGTAAAATCCACCAAGCTTTGCCTGTGCATCCAAACCTTTCGGCCATGACGTGCTGTGCTTTGTTACAGTAAATTGTTAGGAAAAGAAATTGTAAGATTTTGGATGGAAATACATGAGGCATCTCAAACCCATGACCAGGTAACAGTTTCATGTCTTATGTGCTTAAAATTCTTTTTTGATAAATTATCAAGATAGTCGATACATATATTCTTTCAGATAACAAGAACTTTGTGATCAATAGATTTACTTTGTGGCAAATGGACCCTTGGGACAAATTTGCATGTTTTCTGTGCACTATGCTTGTCTCTTGCCTCTCTTGCAGAATACTAATGAGGCTAATGTTGTTGTTTGTCTGGTGTGCTATGTTTTGAAGGCCCAAGTCATGTGACTGGATGCCAATGCCACTAATGAGTTAAATGCAGGAATGGCACATAGAAAGAAATGAAATCCAAATGTATAATTGGTCGCTCAACCTTTCATTTTCTTCCACCAACATGTATGGTGAGCTGATACCCATATAGGTAGAGCCTACTTTCTCTTGAGGCAGACAGTGATGAATTGGTGGGCTTTTTTACTGTGCAACTTTTTTTGGAGTGGGTGGCTTGGAGCATACCTGGATCACAGGGACTGAGTCATTTAAATTGTATGCACACTGTTTCCCACCATCCTGTCCAAGGCAAAATTGTTGAGGTTTCACGTATGAATGATTTACTTCATGCATTGTGACTGTTCTTGCACTACAGAGGCGATGGTAAAAGTTGCCAAATAGAAAACATTATACTGGTGGTGGATTGCATTCTTCGCCACTGTTTCTGCATAGTTCCAAAATCCTATAGGAGTTTTCATAGGCTGACCAGTGATGTGTCCAAAATACTATATCACCTATAGATGGAAACATGGTTTTTCATGGTTTTGCATCCAAGTTCTTTTGGGATACAAAAAGTATAATTTGGAAGGTGTTTGGGTCTGTCCTCTTTGTCTTGAAGTTGTTATATATATTATAGATAGACAGATAGATAGATAGATAAAGTGTGGTTTATCAAAATGAGATAGGTTAGAGCTGGCCTGGAAGTGAAGTTAAGATGACCTACAATTAATAAATAAGTAGCTAGAATACTGATTGAGCTGACCTATATTTTATTCAAGTGCTAGTGTGTTTTGAGGCCTGACACAACACCTAATTGGAAGGAGAATTAATGGTTTTGCTTCTACACTTCGTGAGGATAAAAGTGGTTTTGCGCATCAGCGATTATTTTAAGGATTTGTCCACTATTTGATGACATCAATGCCCAATTTGAAAGTCCAGGTTCACATTTGAGAGGGGATTTGTGGTTTGTTTTCTTTGTCTTGAAGTTGTTATATATAGTATAGATAGACAGATAGATAGATAGATAAAGTGCGGTTTATCAAAATGAGATAGGTCAAAGCTGGCCTGGAAGGGAAGTTAAGATGAACTACAATTAATAAATAAGTGGCTAGAATACTAATTGAGCTGACCTATATTTTATTCAAGTGCTAGTGTGACTTCAGGCCCGACCCAACACCTAATTGGTAGGAGACTTAATGGTTTTGCTTCTACACTTTGTGAGGATAAGGACTTGTCCTCTATTTGATGACATCAATGCCCAATTTGAAAGCCCATGTTCATATTTGAGAGAGGATTTGTGGTTTGTTTGCCTCACTTGTGGAATTCAGCATTGAAGGGCCTTTGGAGGCCGGATGCTGCGAGCAAAAGATATTTTTAATGATGTGCCTCAACATTGAGTGCTCCTGTCCCTTAGATTATTGTACATGTGGCTTGAAAAGTCCCTATTTAGTACTTTAAAATCATTTAATTGGTGAAGCATGCTTTTAACGTCTTCACAGGTTAGATTAGGGGATTTCACTTTGGGAAAAATTATTTTATTGTAAGAGGATGTTGAGCCTTTCTCCCTATGAATAGAGAGGCACTTTCTCTCATTTTCTCAATGTTCCACCAAGACACTCCGGTGTGGGGAGACGCGAGTGCGGGGAGACGCACAGGGGGGGCGTGTGGGAGTACCCTCAAATTTTAGGGAAATTTTAGGGGGTGCGGGGAGAACGTAGAGGTATATATATATACCTCTACGTCTCCCCGCACCCCTATTATATATATATATATATATATATATATATATATATATTATATTATAATATTTCAAGTTCATATTCATTGTTCACCATTCAATAATGAAAGCATAAAAATATTAAATAGACCATTGAATCATTGATCCATCCTCATCATTCATTTTGATACATACATCATTCATGAATCATATAACATACTCAAGTCTCATTATTGAATTATTCATACATACCATGAGATTTGATAAAAAAATTTAAAAATCAATAATGAAATATTCAAATACATTGATTTGATATTTTATCTTTTAATTTTTAATTTTCAATTTGGGTCTTATTAGACAAATTTAAAGGAGGACGCCCAGAAGCACCCTTTTTGAAGGGGGACGCCCAGACGCACCCTTTTTGGGGAGTCTAGACTCCCACATTGGGAAATGCACCCCCTTGCGTCTCCCCGAGACTCCCCAAAAAGGGTGCGTGGGGAAACGCACCCCCAAGAAACTCCCCATCCCGAGTGCGAGGGGTGCGAGAGGTGCGTGCACCCGACCCTGGGGGACGCGTCCCCGTGGAACACTGCATTTTCTCATGATTGGATTGGTGGAGAAATCCCTTAGCAAGTTTGAAATATCTGCAATTTTCATCTTCTTATAAATTGCCTATGGATGGATGAGAGCGACCTCTTGTAGAGACTTTGTTGATGTGGATAGTTCTCTTTCATGGATGATTATTGGTGAACTTTGATGGATGCATGCTAAATTGAGTAAGCTATCTTTCTTTATCCTTTTTAAGTTGATGGATAATGGTTATTAAGTACTCACCATAGTAATTGCTTTTATTTTTATCTCATTATCTTCCTCGGACAAGATTTTCAACAAGTTCTTTGAGGTGACCTAAGTGAAGCTCCCTCCCTTATTTGTCCTTGAAGATTGTATGACACCTATGTCAAACTTCTAAGAGAAACAAGTGGGTTTCCCGTAGTCTTTGAACCTGAATCCAAACCAATTTCTCTGCAAGTGTGTTGATTCTATAACTCCATATGCCCCAAAAATTTATTGGCAAGCTAATGCACTGATATTTTATCCTCCACTTTTTCCTTTTAAAAATGCTTTAAAGTTTAAACTATTTTGCTGGGGTTTGTAATTTCTTGATTGTGTATGGGGACTTTGGTGAGCTTATCTTAGTTGACCTATGCCTCCAATCAGCCATTGGACCCTTTGAGGTCAAATTCGGAAATTACCCTCAAGCCCTAAACCCTAGCAAACCGACCGTATGGAGAGTCCCCCTCGAGCTAGAGGACTGCTCACCAGAAGTGAGAATAGGGTTGGTGAGGAGACAATGGCCCCCTCATAATTACCTATGGTCTTGCACTTAAGCTTTAGAACTTTATCCCTAGAAGTGTGAGATCTAGTTGCAACACACACCATAGCTAGTACAACCTCCCAAATATGGTGAGAATAAATGCAAAATTTGTTGCAAACCTGCTTCCCAATGGTTGAGAAATCAAGTCTTTCTGCATTGGCAACAAGAAACTTTGCCCCCTTCATCTTGTCTCGACTTTGGACATTATTTCTAGAAAGTTGTCTAATTGGATTTGATCCTGGCATGTAAGTGAAATGCAGAATTTGCTTTCAGGTGGAGGGTACAAATTTATGAGGATAACAAATATGAAAGATACAATTTTGCTTCTAGCATTACTTCATATCTGCATTTTTCCCTGGCAGTAACTTCTATTTTTTTCAAGCTCATAGTGATTTATACAATGGATCTAGAACCTGAGCAGGGGAATGATGGATGGGTTCCCTTTAATGCCAATTGAGGGCTATAAGTGCAATGAAGAAATTGGTTTCAAGTCAAGGGCACAAATTTATGAAGTTAACAAATATGAAAGATTTAGTACCTGCATTTTTCCTTTGCGGTAGCTTTTTTATTTGTTCAAGCGCATAGTTATTAATATGATGGATCCCAAACCTGAGCAGAGTAATGATGTATGGATACCGATTAATACCAATTGAGAGCTACGTGTGGTTGGATGGGGTCTGCTCCCAAAAGGCAGACAACCCAGCAGTGGGTGCTGTATGATCCCGGCTGCATCATGTCACTGTGTTTTGTTTGTGAAGGCCAGTTGGTCTTTCTATTTATGCCCTGACAGATGCCATTTGCATCTTGGCTATTTCTTTTTTAATGATGTAGCCGTATGGAACATTTTGGTTTCAAATTGTTAGCTATTTAGCTGATAGGAGGTTTTTTGGACTGTTTGCTTGTTGTGCTTATTAAAAACAACCTTTGTTATTGTATAAATTTATAAAATGCCTTGTACATATTTGATCATATAGTTAAAAGAAACATTTAGTTGTAAAAATGAAAAAATAGAATGGAGAGGCAACACATTGAAAGGAAACTTTCCATTAGTATATCTTCAATTCCGCATTCTTGCTGCTTCTCCAAAATTGCCTGTTAGGATATCTACAGTTCTGCAATAGGGTCATTTGTATGAGTTATCTTCCACTCTTTTGCCTCAAATGTAGGTGTCACTGAGTGCTAAATTGCTTCTATTTAATTTCATCACATGTTTCCCTTGAATTATGTGCAATCTTTAAATATTGAACTGGGTCTTTAAACATGATTGGGGGCTAATCGATATTCAATTAGTTTACCCAAATATTGATATTACTAGATACCATCTTTGAAATCTATGTTATATGATGTCTTTATAGTAGTAAACTTTAGATACATAGAAACCATACTTTGCATATATAAGATTACATTGGAGTCTGATTTGAGCAACTTCCATTTGGCTAATGGATGCTGTACAGGGGTCGAGCTATTGCTGTTGCGGCTTTTGAAGATAGAATGGCAGTGTTTCCAGTTACCATTTCAGCTGGCAACAACATTGTTGAAGAGGTTTAATTTTTTAAATGGTTATTAGGGAATCTTCTTGTTCCCAATCATGTTTATTTTTTCACTGTCTTGCAAATGTTAGAATTTCTAGTTCCATTAAACATATGATTTCTAAATTTTGAGTTCTTTTTGTTGTTGAAGTACAGAAGATAGTATACCCAATGGAGTCAGGAATGCAAGTTGTTGATAAAGAACCAGGGTCAAGTAGAATTAGAGAAACAATCACAGGATGTGGTACAATTTGGAGTATGAGTTTTGTTTCAATTGAATACAAGGCTTCATCCAAAGGAGGGTCCACTCTAGTTTTAGCTGTTCTTCTTCATAGGTGCGAGTCTTTCCCTTCATGGTATCTTTTAGCTAATTTTGTTTTGTCGCATTGTTGTCTGATGTTTTGGTTAGATATCTTACTTTTCACTATCGTGAAATGTTCAATGTGCAGAAAGGGGGCTGTTTTAAATGAATTGCAAGTGTTAGTGTGTGACACCAAGGAAGGAACTATTCATTTAAGGTCACTGTTTAGTTCACCTGGACCCCTAGCATTAAATGTGGCTGGTATTCCTGCTATTCCTGGGTTTGCATTACTGTTCAGGAATGGTGACTTCATCCTCTTGGATTTAATAGACCCAAGCAATCCATGTGTCGTTTCTCGTGTCTGTTTAAGCAGGCTTACTGTTGATGAAGAAATGAATGTTTTAGAAGATGATGGAGGTCAAGAAGGTGATGAAGAAGGAAGTTTCAGTGTTGCAGCTTCTGCTTTACTAGAGTTATGTGATTCACGGACAAGTTCTGCAGGTAGAGGTGACATTATTGATAGTGAACAATGCAAATTCAGCTCATCGTGCCCTGCTATATACTCATGGAGTTGGGAACCAGATTACTTTGGCAATCCAAGGTTAGTTATTTGTCTTGATGTTGGAGAAGTTTTTATAGCAGAGTTTTTACTTGGAGGTCAGGATGGGATTAAGGTAAAGGTAAGTAATTGCCTTTATAAATGCTCGCCTTGCAAGGCAATGCTATGGACCAAGGGTGGTTTTATTGCTGCACTTGTAGAGATGGGGGATGGGCAGGTTCTTAAGATTGAAGAGGGAGCACTAGTGTGCAGGAGCCTGATTCAGAACATTGCACCTATCTTAGACATTTCCCTTGTAGATTATCACAATGAAAAGCAAGATCAGATGTTTGCTTGTTGTGGCATGGGTCGTGAAGGCTCTTTAAGAATCATTCGAAATGGCATAAGTGTGGAGAAGCTACTTAGTACACCTCCCATATACCAGGGTGTGACCGGTACTTGGACTATGCGCATGAAGCACCACGATTCTTATCATTCCTTTCTTGTAATTTCCTTTGTTGAGGAGACCCGTGTTTTGTCAGTGGGTTTGAGCTTTGTTGATATAACAGATGCAGTTGGTTTTGATCCTAATGCTTCAACATTGGCATGTGGTTTGGTGGAGGAAGGAAGGGTGGTACAGGTGTGTAGAAATGAAGTGCGTCTATGTGCTCCAACAGCAGCTGCTCATCCAGCAGGTCTGGCTGTCTCAGTTCCTTTCTGCACGTTTTGGAGGCCGAAAGGCTTAAGTATCAGTCTAGGAGCAATTGCTTGGAGAACAATAATTTTGGCAATGTCTTCTCCAGGCATTTTGCTTATGCTTGGCATAAGGACCTCATCATCTGGAGGTCATGAACTTTATGAAATTCAGAGGGTACAACTTCAGGCTGAGGTATCCTGCATATCTATACCTCAAGAAGAAATTGGCCCTAGTTCTGTGCCAGCTTCTATTGTGGGCTTGGTAGAAGACAGTTCATATGGTACATTTCCAGATGGAGTTGAGATTGGAAAAGTTTGTATAGTTGGGACGCATAAGCCCTCTGTGGAGCTTTTGTCAATGGTGCCTGGAGAGAATTTTACAGCCCTTGCTATTGGGTCCATTTCACTGACAAATTCAATGGGCACTGCTGTCAGTGGATGTGTACCACAGGATGTGAGACTTGCTCTGTTTGATCGTCTTTATATTCTTTCAGGTCTAAGAAATGGTATGTTGCTTCGTTATGAATGGCCCACAAGTTCTATCTTTTCATTAGAGCTACCATCTCCGAATTGTGCTTTAAACACTCTGTTGGATAGCAACAGTTCTCTTACAGATTCATATGAAAGTTGCCACCGTCAAGATAAGATTACTTTCAACAAAATGGATACAGCAGAAAGTTCTTTCCCTGTCCAGCTACAATTAATAGCTGTTCGTCGTGTAGGCATAACTCCAGTTTTCTTGGTTCCACTTTGTGAGTCCTTACGTTCAGATATAATAGCACTTAGTGATCGACCTTGGCTAATTCAGATTGCAAGGGATAGTCAAAGAATTGCTTACACGTCAATTTCATTTCAACCTGCAACACATGTGACTCCTGTGAGCTCCATTGATTGCCCAAGAGGAATACTCTTTGTGGCTGATTGCAGCCTCCATTTGGTGGGTAGCTTTATTCTCGTGCAATTTACTTCTTTGTTCATGTTTTTGCAGATTGCATTTAGGATTAAAGTAATTGAGAAAAAAATGTGTTGTGGAGTGCTAATTCTTTTTTCTCATTTTGTTTACATTCACCTATAGTTCCTTTTGTATTTTTCTGAGGGTTGCCTTATTGTTTAACCTGTTAAGACCGACAGAAATAATTTTAATATTGGTTATGTGGCCTTTATATCTAAACATCCTTAAAATTTAAAATAGACTTGCATAACGGTAGTTTTACTTGAGAACATACTTAGAAGTTAAAATAGATTTGCATAACAGTTGTTTTATTTGAGAACATGCTTGAGAATCAAGATCCTTCAAATGTACATTGTACGCGATGCTTTTTCATCCATCTTGTGGAAAACTTTCCATGTCTTTTGGGGTCATTCGTCGGACATTAATACAATTACTAAGTTACCAGGAAATGGAATTGGACATGGATCCACCAAATTTTTGAAAAGCCAGGATCCAGATACGGTGGGGAAACACCAAATACAAAAAAAAAACTAATATTTTTAAAATTTAAAAAAACATATTCAGAGTTAAAAATCAAAACCTTTCATTAATCACAACATTAGAATTGAAATCATCAGATAATTCATAAATCTGAATATTGAAATAATGATGCATCATGCTTTATACGAAAAAGATAACTGTAAATACAAAATTGAGTGTTTCATCAATAATCACTCTATTGATATGATATGTAGAATCTGTCTAACTACATGTTCAAAAATGGGTCTACATGTTCATCATCTGAATATTTCAACTCTACATCATGATCAACCTGTCATCTACCTTGAAATTTGAGTCAAAATCTAAAAATTCCCTATCTAGTTACAGTGGTAAATGAATATTGTACACTGTTTGAGAACATACTATAGTCTATGTGTCATACTCTTCTAAGAGGACTCTTCACCTAGACTTGGATTTGATTGATCTAATTAAATTGTTAATAACACAGCCATCCTTTGTACATTATATGTTATTATCTATGTATTGTCCCAAAACTTTCCTTTTAGCATTGTAAAAAATTGAAATTAAAATTTTGATGTGTCATGCCTTTCCCACTAGTATTATCATGTGCTGTACAGCCTTTAGGTAATTGATAACTTACTTATTCAACTTTACAGCATACAGATTACTAATAAGTAATCTAACTAAAAATCTAAATAGAATATTTGATTATTAGGGTTTCAAACAGGTGGCAGATATCCTTAAAAATCCTTCAAAAAATATGAAATAAAGCAGAAATTCTAATGTTATTTGCTTGGAATCCATTGTGTGAGGACCAGTTGGCGCATGATCCATTCAGTAGCATGGGATCGATTTTACAGGTTTGAAGGATCCATTTATGTGGTGGATCCTACGTGGATCTGTATCTGTATGTGTCCAAAATGTGGATCTGTAGATCCAGCATGAAGACCCCATGGATCCAGTAACATAGCACAATTATCTATATTATTTATCTTACTATACACATACGGCCACTTTTTCAGGGAAATGGAAAGGAATATCATTTATCATTTTTTACTAAGTAGCAGGAGCATTTATTTTTTGATGTGTCAGGTGCATATTCTATTCCAAAAGTCAGAATTAGAAAGATCTGCTTTTCACCCCTTATAATGAATGGTATCTTTCGGTGATTGCAACTTAGATGTTTATCGAACTTCAATGAGACACTTTGGTTCCATGCATTTATCAATAGGTGTTCAATTCAAGACTGTTTAATATACTGTTTTAGTGCCTGCTTGTATATTCTGGTCGAGTGTTTTTTCCTCCCCCATGACTATAGTTTTGATAGAAACGTGTTTTTCCATGAAACGGGTCTTCGACATTTGACTGTTCTTGGTACTGATTTTATATAGTGGCTTACAAGGATGCATGTTGTGGTTGTCTTTGTTAGAAAATCGGAAATGCAGAAAAAAAATTCTTATACTTGATAATTACTTGTGAGATTCTTGTGTTCTTATTAAATTTCTTATGTTCTTCTTTTATCTTAGTTCATCAAGCAATTACCAAAACAATAGCATAAAGATCAAGAACACCAAATGTAGGTGGACAGCCAGGGAAAAACCCCAATCTAGGGGAAAACCCAGTCAACAACTCTTCTTTCAATAGTTTTCTTGAGATGATCCAAGACTCTAGACATAGACATAGACTTCCTCCACACCAAGTAAGCCCTTTCCTTTTTCAGCAGACGATCACTTCCGAGTACTGTGTTTGACCTAGATGCAGCAGTAGCAGCAGAAGCACTTCGATGCAGTAGTATCTTTGAACTAGCAACTTCGATCTTAATGCAACAACTTTAACCTTGAAGCACTTGGCTCTTCGACCTTGAAGCAACACTTCGACCTTGAAACAACACTTTGACCTTGATGCCGTCCTTCGACCTTGATGCTGTAACAAAACTTCTTGATGCATAACAAAACTTCAACCTTGATGCCGTAGCCCAGAAAATCACACGTTTGAGAGAGAGAGAGAGAGAGAGAGAGAGAGATAACCCAAAATCTTTGATCCTTCAATTCTCCTTCTTTGACTGCAACTTTGCACTTTTTCACGGCTTCTTCTAGGAGATCGAACTTGTGTGAGTGATATCCTCTAAATGAATTGAACTGCTTCAATATATAGGCTTCGGGTGAGGTTGAATTACCTTTTTTGAGGCTGACTTGGTGTGGAGGTGACATAATTCATTTTTGTCTGAAAATAATTCTTTTTACATGATTCAAATGCCCAAGAAGGGTCTCTTTAAATGTACAATGACTCTATTGACTTAGAATAAACGCTAGAAGTCCTCAAGGCGGACTTTGACCTAAAACATGATGACCCAAGAATGAAACCCATGCTTTAAATAAATCATAATAAGAATAAAAAAATTTCTTTCATATTCCTTTTTCATAAGTACATTTTATTACGACTCAAATACAATTATGAAGACCGAACCTAGTTACATTTTTCAACAGTCTTCCCGTCCTTTTCACCTAGAGGATTGGTACAGATCAGACAACTGTAGATTTTATTCAAGATCTTGAGAGTTGTATGAATAGTTTAGCTGCTTAAATTGATCATAGTGGTCTTCAATTTGAGATAAAGAAACTGTTCTGCATGTTAATTGAGTGGCCAAAAATCAATGCACAGTATTATTGTTTAACAATATTTCGCATTCAGAGGACATGCATTAGCACAGGCAAAGTTTTTCTTAAAAACCTTTAAACATTGATCTTTGCTCCGTTTTCTTACTAGAAATTGAAACAGATGGTCTTAGCCCGAGTGGTTGGGAAAACAGTTTGTTATCCTCTCCACCTGGTTTCAATTCCTGTAGAGTGACATGTTGACCCGCTGTGATAAGGCTTGGAGAGTAGGCACCCCCTGGGATAGAGTCCACTGTTGTGGGGTCGGGACATCTCGGCTCTTGCTAAGTCATAAGTTATTGCTATATCTGGCTTGTGGGCTGTTGGATATACTCATGTTACAATGGCAGTTGGATCATATGACTTTAACAGTGATTATTTTCTTTTGTTTTCAAGAGCACAGTAGATAAGTTTTCATGCATCTAACTATTGATTGGAATGCAAAAGGCTATTTCCAAATCCAACTATACAGTAAGTGTCCAATTTCTGGAAATTTTCTTCTTATCTTCATGTCCATTATTTTTGCCATGACTGACTTAGTTGCTTTTGGATTTGGTCTGCACATGTTTAATGATAAACTTGTTAAGTTCATTTCTCTTTGAATTTTGAGATCTTATTCAAACAATTGTTATTGTCTTGGAATCTCTTTATTATAGTGTTTTTCTACATCTTTGAGCCTCACAAGAATGCCTTTTGATTGCATATGAAGTATAATATATGTCTTATCGAGAACAATGTGTCTATAAACTCAGGTGGAAATGGTACACACGAAGAGATTAAATGTGCAGAAACTACTTCTGGGAAGGACACCAAGGAGAGTCTCATATCATTCTGAAAGCAAGACTTTGCTTGTAATGCAGTCAGGGTGTTATGAGGATAATTCTACTCCTGTTTCGGAGATTTGCTGTGTTGATCCTCTTAGTGGTTCACTCCTTTCAACATTTAAGCTTGAGCCAGGTGAAACTGCAAAATGCATGCGGCTATGGAAGGTTGGGAGTGAACAAGTTCTAGTAGTTGGAACAGGGCTCTCTTCAGGCCGTGCTATCATGCCTAGTGGTGAAGCTGAAAGGTAAGCATAAATTATGTTATGCAACTGTTCTAATTCTTCCTATATGATGTATTAGACATGGTCCATCTTATTGTTTGCTTCTAGTTTCCTTTTCACATCAACTGCAAAATGAATTTTGTGTAATACTTGAAATGTAATTGTATTCCATAGGATCATGCAAGTTCTAGTTTTTAATATGATTTAGAAGGATTGCTAATATGTGAATAGTAAATACTGAATACATGACACCGTTCACCCTTCACAACATTAAAAGTGATTAAATAAGAGAAATAACTGTAAAGGTAATTTTATTAGTGTTCAACAATGTAGTAAAAAAACTACAAGGAGAGATACAAAAGACAATAACACAGAGAGTAGCATGAGCTAGGTGAATCCAAAGAGGAAAACCCCAAGAGGTGTGAAGCCCTACCTCAGCATTAGCATCATATTTGGAAATAAAAGTACAAGTAAAGGTAGAAGAGGGGTAATAGATATTTTTTGTGTCTATTATCTTTGAGAAGGTAATGTTGGCACTGATGCAAAACTTGATGATGTCCTTTGAGGAATACTTGCAGGGTTGAAGGGGCTTGGCTGCATGATACTATGGAGAGCTGTAAATAGAAATGAACCATCTCTCCAAACATCAGTGGTTGAGAGGAAGAATCTCTTGATAGAAGTTTCATCGATTGATCACACTTAGGGGGTGGCTGGGTGTCTGTTGGTTAGGTGGGAGGTAGCTATTTTTCTCATTGATTTGACTTCGAATGTTCAAGAAGTGGATTTGGTTGGCAACTTATTGACTCTAGCAATTAGATAAGCTAAAAGAAAGAAATGACGAGCTTGGCAGTACTGGGATTTGAGTGGCCAGGAAAAGTCTCTTGCCTTTGGATCAGTGCCTTGAGGATGTATAAGGCTAGGCATCTGTAGTTGGGGTAGTTAAAGAAATTTACAAGGGAACCCCTACCTCCCCCCCAGTCTTGGAGTGGAGTCAGGGAGTGTACAGGACGTCCAAAATTAAAGTGCTCCTCCAACTATCTCATTAAAAAACAACAAATGTCGTTTTTAGTTAATATAACTGCATGTATGCACTAGTGTTTATTCCATGCCTTAGGTCTAGACCCTAGTTACTATTTTTGTTGGTTAAGTGATAGCAAATTTAGATTGCTCAAAATTGATCAACATTCGAGCAATAGGCAAAATTAAAATGCAACATGCCCATAGTCAAAGAACCGCGGCATCAAAGTTGCAAGGTAATTGGTTCTACTTTTTCAATTCTGTTAATTTTAGGCAACAATGGGATGTTCTATGCTTTAGAGCAATTTTACTTCAATTTCTTTATTAGCCCAGTGTCAATATTTAGATTAGCAATCACATCAACATGATAGTAAAATGCAGATAGAACATAAACATAAATAGTAGAAGACAAGCCAAGACAAGAGGACACAAGATGTGGCACCAGTGAGGGACAAACCCCAATGTGGGGAAACCCTTGATCAAATCTTCTTTTAGTCTTCAATAGTTCTGCAGAGAGAGAGAGTACAATTTACAAATCTGATAATTTATAACAACAATGAAAGAGCCCTAACCAAAAATTTCAACGCTGATCATCAGGGCAGATTTGACCCTCTGCAAATCGGTTAACTTCAGTCAACTTCAACCTCCAAACAACAAGATAAAACAACCCTCAAAACAGTCAAATTCATCACAGTCAAAGTCTGGTCAAACAACCCACTTGCAGTAAGCCCTAGCTGCAGTCAACGTTGGTCAACAGTCAACGTTTAGCCTCGATTTCTGTGCCCAGAAATACAGCCTGCCCAAACAGAGATAGCCCTCACAAAAATGCAGTCAAAGGAGGTCAACGCATGCTGGTCAATGCTTGGTCAATCTGTCCCGAAATTCGGTCTCCTGAAATTTCGGCCTCTTGAAATTTTGGTCTCCTGAAATTCCAGACGTGTGGAGAGAGATATGCCTAGAAATCCGTACCCAATCAATGAGGAGAGAGAGAGAGAAGTGTGAAGATGAGTGTGTCCAAATGAGGCTAAGTCACCTTCTATTTATATGCAATGTTGACGATGCATAAACATGATTGTTGGGCTTTTGAGCCTGCATAAATTTGCTGGCTGACCTTGACAATTTGACCATAATCAAAATAAATTCATAACTTCATTTGTACATGTCATAATCGGATGATCTTTAGATCGATCCTACACCTCTCGGAGAGAGGAATCCAAGAAAAATATCAGCTGTCTTAAAGAAGATGACACGTGGAGTTTGGCCCTAGATGCCAATTTTAACAAATTCAGTCAAAATGTGAGTTACATAGTTGAAGGTTTGGTTAAGTACTGACAATGTTTCCCGTTAAAAGTTAAATAGCATTGAAATTGATTTGAATCATAATGCCAAAGAACCTAATTCCAAATCAATAATGAAAATTGTGTTAAAGATAATTAACTAGGATTATGATTGTTGTTTGAATCTCCATTCTGTATCTCCCCCAAGTCTTAAAACAAACTAATCATTTCTTTTAAGATTTATTTATCTTATCTCTTTTAGTCCCGTCAACCTACTTTTGTGGTTCTTTCTCATATATTAATAAAACTATCTTATCTTATTTAGTGTTTAATATGGCATTGACTTGATAAATTAAATCTGAGTCGAGTATTAAAAGTCAAAGAGATATTTGATTGGTTCTAATGGTATTTAACCCAATATTATTTCCTTTACTATATGTTACCAAGTTCCATATCTGGCTTTACCAAAATTTTGAAAAGTCAATGTTCATATATGTTGGGGAAATGATAGGTACACAAAATATAAATATTTTTATAATTTGTAAAATAACATAGAGAATTCAGATTTTAGAATCAAAACTTTTCAAAAATCACAACATAAAAACTATAATCAATTTAGATGATGAATTAAAATCATTTATGAATCACAACATTAAAATCAGCCATCCATAATTGATAGCTTTGAGTGAGACACTGGTAAATCATGATTCATAACATAAGAGTCAAGAAACAATGCACATTGAGTGTCTTATCTGTGACCACTCCACTAATATGATATATTGATCTATATTGCAAAGTATGCAAACTATATATCAATGTTGCATTAATCGTTATCGGGATAATATCAACGCAAGGAAAAAATAGGAAAAAACCGTAATTATTGGGAAATAATCGGGAAAAAATCGTTTGGTACAAAAATATTCATTTTTTCATTTTTTTTTCAATTTTTTTAATATCTAAACCATCTACAACATAAAATAAATACATTGACACATAAATATGATAAAGAACTTAATATATTAAGATGTTTAATATCATTTCTAGTGCTAAAATCACACATAAACATTGAATCATGTCTTGAATAGTAAGTCTTGACTCCTGAGTCCCAACTCAGCCTCAAGATATCAACAAAAAATATAATAATGTAATCTCATCATGTCATAATGTCATATACAATAAAATGAATAAAATAACTAAAGTTCTAATTCTATTGAATTCCTCTGCCCCTCTTGCGAAAAATGCCACAGCTTTCCCTTCCCTCTAGATGTAGATGCTGGTGCTGGTGGAGTTGGCAGTGGAGTCTGCTATGCTCTAGAAGCTGAAGAACTAGAAGTAGGAGCATAGGAGGTAGACCAAGTCCTCTACTGGTGGCAGGGGTAGCTCGGGCAGGTGGTGTCACCTGGAAACATTACAATCTCCCAATCCTGAAATCTTGAAAAACTAGATAAGTTTGCTGGATTTTGAATGAAATCTAAAATTCTACTTTCTCCATATGAAATCCAATGAGGCCAGAACCACTCTCAAACATCCTGAGTCATTTCATGTGTTAATATTAAAAATTTAAGTAAAAGGATGAAAATGAAGATTAAGGAGAATGTCACCTTTACTTTAAGAATTTAACATTACCATGAATAGCATATCAATACTAGGGCCTAGACGTGATCATTAAGCTGCCCCACTAAAAAATTATTTGTTTCTTTAAAAAAAAATTGCATTTCAAACATTTAGCATCCCTTAAAAAACTAAAAAAAACATTATAAAACCTCGCTGCTGGAGACCCCCACGATAATTTCGATTGTTATCGCGATAAATTCGAAATTATCACGATAATTTCAAATTATCGCGATAAATTCGAATTTATCACGATAATTTCAAATTATCGCGATAATTTCATAAAAATCATGGAAAAAAAATTACCCACGATAAATTCGTATAAAAATCGCGATAAAATCGTTTTATTGAAAAGATTGCGATAAAACGATAAAATCGCGATTTTATCGTGATTTTCACAACACTGCTATATATATATATATATATGTTTTTTTTTCCATCATTCAAAATACTTTTATTACTTCTTCAAAAAGATACAACATATAGCCCTGAGGCCTTTTGCTCTCCCAACTTCACTATGACCGGATTTGTTAGCTAGGAGAGTAGTGCAAAAGCAGAGAAGATATTGCCAATTTTTACATGAACCCCAAAGGCAGAAGAGTCATGCAGCCCAAAACACTTGTAAAACCAAAAAAAAACCAGCAGATAACATTTCAAGGGAGGGGATTTGGTGCATGAGCAACTCTTGAGGCCACAGGAGGGCCATGACCTTCATGAACATGGAGATCGGTATGAGCAAGCTGTGTCTCAATCTCATCCAACCGTTCACTAGTTCGACGCTAGCTACGACGCACAAATACTAGGCGGTCCAAAATGCCCCCCTGATTGCATTGGACATCTTTTATGTAAGCGATAGCCTCATTTCTGTCTTTGTACCTCTATTGGTGAATGACATCGAGGCTAGTCGAGATATCACGCAACTGTTTGACCATCGAGGCCAGTGTAGGCGGCTGCTCAACACGTCCCAGTGACTAGGCATGGACATGAGCAACTTCACCCTCCATGTCCGCTCCCCCAGCCATGTCCTTGTTCAATGCCTTCTCTCGGTCGGCCCGCTCCCCAGGTTGGCCACAAGGTCATACTCCTTGTTGGGCACACCCGTACTAGCGTAACATAGCCACTAGGTTATCCAAGCACCAGGTCGTTAGAGAGAAAGAGGCACACAACTTGCTCCCGCAATTCTGGCTTTCCAGCCCTTGTGAGGGAGCGTAACCACTCAATAAGTGCAATGATCACGAGCGCTTCCAACACACCTGTTGTGAATTAGATTAACACAATCACTCGAGGGTGGGCCCTTTGCAAAGCCTTGAATATTGGAGGGCCACCCAATTTTGCCTCCCTGGAGCCCCAAAATGAAGCCTTGCTACAAAGTTGCACCCTCCTAATAAAGGAAACAAACTGAGATGTCCATACATTGATGTAATGCATAAAATAAAGAGCGTTTAAAGCAGAAGGGAAATCCCTCACTTACCAAATTTTTTTCGAAGACGTGGAAGCTATGCCCACGGGAGAGCTTTGTCACTTGAAATCTCACCGCATAAGCTCCATTTGATGTTCTAGGCATACGCTGCGTGCACCCCCAACTCCACTCTTCTAGATACCACACCACCCTAACCGTCACTCGAGCAAGCCCAACACTACAAACATAACACCCACAACCAACGTCCTTCAATACAGAGCTACCCAGACCAACGGGCATGCAGAGGGTAAAAGTTTGTGCACACTTAGCCTTAGTGAAACTGCTCACCCAACTACCCTGCCAAGAAACAAAATGTGGCAGAATTTTCTGAATTGCGTTGATATAAAGGGAGCCTCCTCCTTCTCAAGGCTCCAGTTCAGACGACGCCACTTGGATTGGCTGCCTCCTCGCCTTAAAGCACGTGTCATGTCTCTTGGTTTCGCTCGCTGGGAGCCAGGCTTCGTTCACCTAGCCCCATCGAGTAACTATATATATATATATATATATAGAGAGAGAGAGAGAGAGAGAGAGAGAGAGACCTTTGGGGGCTAGGAATTTCAGAAGCTTTAGCATAAGGCTATATTGTTCGTGTGACATCCTTAGCTGGGTAAAAGTAGGTTGTGGCATCAAGTGACATGTCCAAGTTAGTGTTAGTTATTGTAGCTCGAAAGGTACTTCCATATGGGTTGTGCTTAGCATGCAGAAGTGACCCTTCGTATTCCCTACATAGTCACTTAACTTTATAAAGTGAGTGTATAAAGTTCGAAATTGTACTTTTATATTTAATTACTAAATTTATTTAAATGATTTTAGGAAGTGGTTTTTTTTGTTTGTTTGTTTGTTCTCTCTGAAAGTGATTTTATAAAGTTTGAGTGACTTAAGTGATTTTATAAAGTGTTTTTTCTAAAAGTGACTTAAGTCATCTCAACAAGAGATTAAGTCACAACTATTGATCTTGAGATGGCAAGATTTAATGGTTTTAGTAATTATTGAGTTTATACATGGAGAAAAAGGGAGAGGAAGAGGCACACTTTTCACGAGAGAAAGAGAGGAAAAGAGGGTTGAGGAGAAAAGGAGGAGCAATAAGGAAATACACAAATTCCAAGCCAACTAGCAACAGGATAAGGGCACATTTCTTAAGGCAGCTTGCAGCATGGATCCAAACTTATACCAGGGCCCCAAATGTGCCACTGCGCTACTTCAAACCACACTTTACTACTCCAACGCGAATGGATTTAATGATACTAGAGTCCCAAATCATTCTAATCATCGTGAAACATTCCTTGATCCACTCACTCCCCAACAAGGTATAAACACCAGAGGCCCTTTGCATACTACCAATAAGTAGAGCATCTTGAAAATGCAAAATCCTTGTCATCTCGAAAAGCTGTTCTATCAGAAAACCAATCTCATCCACCTCAAGAGTGAACTCTTGAAGGTACAATCCAACTCTTGCTGAGAGGGGTCCTCCACATGAACTAACCATGACTTCCTCCTGCTGATCACACTGCCATACTAGTGAGGTGTTCCAAAATATCAACAAATCACTGAGAAATGAAATGCTCTCTGCAAAACTGAGAGTGCTCTCCCCCTGTAAAAGCCAACTCATCCCTAATGGTAGTTGAAATACCAAGCCCTGTGATGCCAGGGTCCCATGCTTATCTCAAAAAGAGATTGCCATACTGTTGCTGTGCCACTCTATTCATAAATAACTGCCCATCATGCCCATACTGAATCCTCCTCGTCTGGAACCACAAGCCAAAATATTTGAAAGTCCGTACCCACAACCATGGAGCACATCCTGCCATGGCATCTCAGTGAGGTCAGAGTCTACCGGTCGATAACTAGACTCGATCTTGAGCAACAATAGGGAAAATGTGCATCACCACATGGTGAAGGCCTTTGTATTCCTTCACATGTCAGCCCCAAAATCAACTAGATCACTCTCTGGCATATCCCTGCTCATCAAAAAGTGGAGTGATCTAGCAACCAACTGGATCTCTTGTTCCCACACTCATATCAGAAGTTCACAACTCCCAATCTCTACTGACTGTTGCATAATATTGATAGCTGTTGGAACCCATCTGTGCCTCTCCTCTGATCCCTGTAAGCAATCAACATATGGACACCATGAATTGATAATTAACTTAGTGCATGCTAAACTGCCTTGCTTCTACTAGATCACAACAAAATTTGTTATCCCATCTCCTGATGATGCACTCAAATACTGCATAGAGCCTACACGCCCGCTTGTAAAATAGGTCTACCATAATCTGTGCTTCATGCTCATGCAATGCCTCGGAATGTCCTGTTGAAGGTATGCCATGCAACTAGATAACACAACAAAATTTGCTATCCAGTCTCTCGATGATGCACTCAAATACCGCCTGGAGCTTACACACCCTCTTATAAAAGAGCTCTACCATCCATTGTGCTTCATGCCCATGCAATGCCTCGAAATGTCTTGCTGAAGGTATGTCATGCAACTCCCTCATGATCATGTAATATTCCCAATTTTTGTGAGTGCAAAATTGCTAAGGGATTTTTCCCAATTTGATTAAAAGGGGGCAAATATTATTTTTATAAGAAAAGTGCAGCAAAATAATATTAATATTTTATTGGAGAATGACAACAAATATTATTTTATTAAAATGGTGGCAAAAATCTATTAAGTGGAAAATGACTCCTATTATTAAAATAATATTAAAAAGGAGTCTAGAAGCATGGAGAGAAATTATAGGATGAGGAGAGACTCATTTAGTGGGCATCTTTTGACTAGTACACTTCACATTTCATCTTCTCTTGGCGCTGTTTAGCACAAGGGCCAAAGTGTTGTTTAGCACAGGAATTTGAGGCAAAATTCCACCCTTATTTTAGAGAACTTCAAGTGTTTCCCTAGTGAGGAGTTGAGGATTCCATCTTTCGAGCTTTTGCAAGCTTATTGCAAGTATTTACTAGTTCCACATATTGTTTGGGCGCAAAAGCAATTTGAAGTGTCCATTTTAGAATCAACTACAGAGGGTTGGAGTACGTGAGGTTTTGTAAGAGATTTCTCTCATTTGAGCTAGTGATTTTGCATGATTGAAGAGTTAGAGCATTGTGGTACGAATTTATCTTATTTGGAGTAGTGTGCAGAGCCGAGAAAACTAGGAAACTCGCACTAAATTGAGGCTTTCTGGATGAGCTGGAATTTGCCCAAGGTTTTTCTCCCAAGAGGGCTAGCTTCATCTTCAAGGAGTATGATTTCTCCCAATTCATCCTGGGAGGTTTGATCATAGTCCTCACTTTCAATCATCGTTTCTCTTGTACTCACAACATTGTCACTGGGATTTTGTTAAGTTGTTTTGCTCCTTTTACCTTCATCATTTGTAGATCTGCAATTTTTTTTTTTTGCTTCGCCCTTGATGATGCTCGTGCTTCGAATTGCTCTACCAAACTTGTGAAATCCTTGTTATATTCTTTAAATTTTTGAACAAGTCTTTCTTGCTACAATTGACTTGGAGGAATTTTCCCTTCTGATTCTAGTCCTAAAGTTCTTCTTCTCTATATTACCTTGATTTAGATCCAAAACTGGCGAAAGCCATGCTCTGATACCATTGTAATATTCCCTTTTTGATAAAATTCAAGACATTCTGGGACACTATAGTTGTTTATTTTTTATTTTTCCTGTTGCTAAAATATGCTAATATAACTCACAAATTTTATTAATTTTTCCTTTGTCACATTTTGTCAAGCACTTAGTGAACAAACATCTCTTCGAACACTTTTAGTAAGCAAAGTAATAAACACTCATAGCATAAAATATTCCAAGGGCACAACCACAATTTTATTAAAATTAATAAGATGTTTACTTTCAAAATACTAACCCAGAAATCTAAATACAACCTCGACAAAAATGGCTAAATCAATTTGCCCCTTAGGAAAGGATGAATTCGACTCTCTAGAATAAACAATGCAATTTCGGCCCTCCTCCGGAATAAAGAATTTGGCCTCAACAAATAAAGCTCAACTCCAACAAACAATCTCGACCCCAAAAAATAAGATCTCCGACAAATAAACTCGGCCCCAACAAATAAAGGTCTCTGACAAATAATCCCAACGCCAACAAATAAAGATCTCTGGCAAATAATATCGGGCCTAGCAAATAAATATCTCCAACAAATAATCTTGGCCCCAACAAATAAAGATCTCTGGCAAAAAATCTCAACTTCAACAAATAAAGGTCTTTGGCAAATAATATCAGCCCCAATAAATAAAGATCTTTGGCAAATATTCTTGGCCCCAACAAATAAATATCAACTTCGACAACATGGACAAAACCCCCAACAAATAAATATCAACTCCAACAAAATGGATAGAACCCTAGCAAATAATTTATCTCCAAAAATAATATTTCCAAACAAATTTGGCCCTTTGAATAGCTAATGAAACTCGTCCCAACAATTGAGATGAATTCAGCCCATTAAAGATATTGACTAGAGATAAACTTGACCTTCTTAATAAATTTGATCCCAACAATAGTAACTCGATCTTCGATATATCTATATATATATATTATATATATATATATATATATATATATGTTTGGCTCCTTGAGAGATGGCTGCAAATTAACTTGCAATTTAAGCACAAAATGGAAATACAAATAATTTCCATGCAATGCCAACTAGGGTGGCAATAATGTCCACAGAAATTGGAGGATTACCAGCTAGGGTGGCAATGGGTGTCCAACGAAACTAGTTTGAGAGTATCGTTTGAAACCCTCAAGAGAAACTCACAATGGCTCCCAAACCAAAAACCAATAAATAATCATAAACTAAAATGAATGAGAAATGGCCTTCTCTCCCTTTTTATAAGATTTTGCGGGATCTTCTCCAAACTTCCAAAAATATCCTTTTATTATTTGATTATTAATAATAAGTTACTTAGTACATTTTCCTCCTATTTTCCAAGTGACTTTTGCCCCCTTTTATTTACTCGTTAGATAAAATCACTGTGTCCTTTTATTTAATAAGTGAATTTATTACTAATTATCATCACTTTTATCTCCAAAAAATGCTTAAACTGCCACCGTGATCACACTGGCCTCCCAAAGCCCCTTTTCATCATTCTGTCTTGTAGTTCTTCTCGTCCCGATTTCAACGAGGTATTATACTAAGGTGTTTCTCCAAGTAATCGACTTGTAACAACACCTTAAGCATAATTAATTAAAATATGCTCGTTATTAACTTTGTTTTATGGAAATCGTTGAAATGTAGCAGAACCAAGATCAAACTATGCAAAATTGATCTTGATGATGAAAAGTGGCAAGCTATCCCAGTTGGCCCCTAAAAAACTCCTCGAAACCCTTCGAGTCCACCAATAATGTAATCTTGCTCTTGTGACTTGGGTGACATAAGCTCTGGAAATCCCTCCTAATCTCAGCATAAGGCAATCCAAAAACTGGGGACATTACTAACCCTTAAGGACAAGCTTCTTAATACTAGGATAGTCAAAAGAGAGAGTGTGGCCTCCTATCTCACTAGAGTTTCTCAGGTGAAAGATGAGTTGGTAGTAGTTAGAGAGGTGATTTCAAACTCAGAGTTGGTGGGTTTAGCTATGAAGGGCTTCACCAAGAAGTGGGATGTTTTCGTGAAGTGTGTGGTGGGTAGAGAGAGGAAGCTCTTCCAAATTGGAGCAATTTGTCGGATGACTTTACTCAAGAAGAGATCTGAGAGTGTTCTATGAGTAGAGATCAAGTGAAGACAGATGGTGTTGACGAAGATAATGTGGCCCTTGCAACAAAGGGTAAAGGCAAGGGAAATGTAAAGGGAAGTGGGGGATCTACTTCTGGGAAGGACATGAGCAAAATCAAGTGCTTTGCATGTCACAAGTTTGGTCACTATGTGGGCCATTGTCCAATCGAAAAGAAAGGTAAGAAGGAGAATGAGGAACAAGTAGTTGGTTTAGCTGAGGTCATTGAGTTTGCAGAGAAGTTTGAGAAGGAGTTCTCCTTGGTATCTCATCTTTCGAGAAGTGTTGTCGAGTGCGAGAACAATAGAGTTTGGTTTGTGGATAATGGGGCATTACACCACATGATAGGGACTAGAGTTATGTTCCTGAGTATGACAAGTATCAACTCAAATATTCATGTTGATAGTTGGGTGCACACCACACATGTTGTGAGGGGGACCAAATATGTGAGATTCTAGTTGGATTTAGGAGGATATCTGGAGGGTGACCATGTGCTTTGGGTACCAGAGCTACAAGCAAATTGTTAAGAAATCGTTAGGGCAGCAGTTAGTGTTCCTTATTAAATTGATTTCTCTTTTCTTGACAATTACTTGTGATTCTTTATTAATTCTTCTTTTGATTCTTATGTTCTTATCCTCAAGATTATTGCCAAACAATGAAGATCACAAACAAAAGAAAGAGAGCCACTAGAGATAGGCTCCAAGCCAGGGCAAAACCCCTCCAAAGGGAAAACCCAATAGAACTTCTCCTTATAGAATGATTTTGAAAGGAGACTTCCAAGACCAAAGGCCCAAAGCAAGATTTCCACCAAGACCAAGCCAACCACCAAACAAACCTTCTTTAATGTCAACAAGGCAATATCCTTCGAAGCAAGAATTTCGTTCTTCAAATAAAGTCTACAACCATTCTTGCACTTTTTGGGCCTATGGAAACCTTAAAGATTGCAGAGTATTTGTATGTGTGGGCTGAATAAGGAATAATTTTAAAGATCCGTTCCTTCAAGGCATTCTTTCTTCCTTCACTGGACTCTTCCTTATCTTCCAAGGTTTTCACACTTCTTTTTCTACTGCTGATGAGATCAAGAGATGTATGTGTTCATCTTTTCCCAAGAGGTCGAAATCCTCTTCTTTTTATAGTCTTCACATTGCTCCTTAAGCCTACATTAGGCCGACTTCATGTAGGCTTAGCCGACTTGGTATTGGGGTCTTTCTAAACTCTTCTAAATATTAAAATAATTTTTCTTTTCTTGTTACAAGTGCCCAATAAGGTCTTTGACATCATGACAATGACTTCGACTCAAGACAAGAACCCTAAAAGCACTCAATGGGTGCTTTGACCTAATGATCAATGACCTTGAGCATGAAACCCATGCTTAAATAAATAATTTTTCTTTTTCTTCTTTTGACAAGTACATAAGAATTACATCATGACATGAGCCAAATAGCAATTATGAAGTCCGATACTAGTTACACTTTTCAACACTCCCTCTTAACTAGGGAGGTATTCATAATTGAGCAACCTTCCATCAAGGCTACCTTCCAAGACACTAACTCAACAGGGGTTAAGGTGTCATCAAGACAACTTGCCACTATAGGTACCACCAGGCTACAACCTTGGTATCAATCCAACTAGATATAGATACCATCTAGACCTCCATGCCAAGACACCTACCCTCACAGGGATCTAGGTATCATCAAGGTCAAGGTATCATTACTAAAATGGAGCTCCATATAATCAAGACCAAGATACACTTCCACAAAGGGATCTAGACATTGTCAAGGCCAAACTATAATTGAAATCTCAATATCAACTAGGCCAAGATGTCCTCCCAAGTACCATCATATAGGCACACAACCTAAGGTACTCATCTCTCCCTCTTAACCAAATGACCAATCTAAGCATGCTTATCAAATATTTAAACTTCTCAAGGAGAGATCAACACATCAACTACTTGTTCATTCATCAGAGCATACTGTAGCCTCATGACCCCAACCAATATCAAACTTCCAATATATTGGTTCTTACTATCAATATGCTAGCATAAAATCTAGGGTCTTCAACTATTCTGATGATGCTTAGGTCATCATAATATCCAAACAAATCTTGACAAAAGCTTCCTATTCCAACTTCTCAAGCAACACCAAACTCAGCCTCAACACTTCTCAAAACAATTGATTCTTATTCACGACTTTAATCAAAACTAACCATCAGTAGTGCTTTAGCTATTCTCTGATCTCATTCTCTCCTTATGGCCTTCGCTATACGTACAACTGTTAGTCATGACACATCATGTCCTCCCTCTCAACTAGGGAGATAAGTCGATTATCAATAACTTTTATTCTTCCAACTACATAGGCTCTTTCTTTTGCATCATCATATCATCAGAGAAGTTCAACCTTCCAAAACTTTATTCCTTTTATCTTTATATGGCAACAAGGTCATCTTTCAATCATCAATGCAAACTTCAATGTCATCAGGGTTCTTGTAGATCCCTCTTTCCATCATGCTCATCATCATCAAGTATGAGGTAGGCATACCTCTTTACAACCTCTCGCAAACTATGTGCCTGCAAATCTCAACAACAAGAACAACCAAGCACACACATATGTACAAGAGCATGAAATTAACTTTATCAAACTAGGGTTATCATGTTATCACAAGGAGAGCATCTAGGCTTATCAAAACATTGAATAAGAAATTACACTTTAGATGTTGTAGACCTAAATTTAGTTAGGGTCACAATCATAGCGAAAGCAATCAACTATGGTTACACTTTCATGCCCTAGAATCTTATATCAACTTCTACCAGGGTTTTGTCATAAACCCTAAATATTATCATCAAACCCTAAAAAGCTAGGGTTTCACTAAAGTGAACAAATAACAAAAGAAAACATTACAAGGGTTGATCTAATCTAGAGATCCATCACCCTGACAATATAAGAATATTCATGATTCTATAGCAAAAGCCTAGACATGAGAGTCATTAAAAGAAAATTTAAAGATAAAATGATTGTACCTTATTTAAACATACCTTGATTGGTTCCTTCTACAAACATTGAAGGACCCCCTATCAACATCCTCATGGTCCATCTCCATATGAGTCTACCTTTATCAGAGTGCCCAAGGGATCAAGCAACCATTCCATCTATTCATCATGCTCTTCATGGCCTTAAGATCAACATATCATTCTCATTTTGCTTCCTTCGTTATGTACTTGCAATATTCATTGACAAGCACAACCAAGCAAAACATACAAGTACAAGAGCATGATGATAATCTAGGGCTTTCATTAAATTTTAGAGGATGAGTTCCTAGTGTTTTCAAACACAAACCTTAAATTCTTTGAAAGCAACTAATCTAGGGTTTTGATGTCATTTCATAGATTTCATTCAATGCAACCCTTAGGGTTTATCATATACCCTAGATTACTTGCAAAACCCTAGGTTACTATGAGGGAACAAACATATTAGGGTTTTCTCATATGACTAAGGTTTTAAGCATCATCTAAGCTTTACAATCCCTAGATACCGACAACCTCCAACAAGATTAAAGTCACAAACCCTAGAATAAAATACATGTTATAAAATCCCTAATACATTTTTGTTAGAATCTTTATGCATAAAGTAATTATACATACCTTAAGGACCTCATACCTTAGTCCACCATGATCAGATGCTGCTACAAAACTTTCTTTAAGAGCTTCAAGAGTTTTGTCATCTCTACCTATTGGTAATCATTTAGGATACCAATGTTTGTAAATTTGCTTCAATAGGTCCCGAGATGCTTGACGCTTCCACCAAGGATTGTCTTCCGAAATTTTTTAAACAAGAAAGCCATTTCAATTGCTTTCTTCTAATTCTAGTTAGGGTTTCATGTAGATACTATCACAGGTCTTCAAGATTTCTCCCATAGGCGAGCTTGCTTCAAATAATCCCAAGAACTTGACGACAAACTTGCAACGATTTAAGAATGATTCTTAATTTTGGATACTCTCCCCAAGGTGACTAAACTTTGCTTGTGTGTACATTACTATTGCAACAACTCTTATAATTTTGACTTTCTTCTTGATTTCAAATTATGGTTTGCTCCATGTATTGAATGAGCTTGATGCTCTTCCAAAGAATTGCCTTAAAATGATGTGAAATATAAGATGCTTCTTTCTGCTTTTCTTCTAATTTTGATTAGAGAATACTGTAGGAGATGCCACCGGTCTTTGAATGACATTTAACGACCTGTGGCCTTTCATTGTTACTTCGATCCTCGAGCTAGGGCTTTTCTTATAGCTACAAGAGTAGTTTTTTCTAAGACTGCGAAATCGATTCCTATTTTCGCTAGTTTAAGGTTGGCATCTATGTCACAGATATGTCTCGGTCTTTCCTATATCAGAAATTTTCGGCCTTGATTAGATTGATCCCTTACTGGTTATTAGGACTACCTCTAGTCCACAAGAGGAACCTTTGATTCGGTCAAGCTTCTGTTATTGCATAGATCCTTATACTCTTCGGATCTCTTAGTTGATTTCAAGACCCTTAGTCGTATGCCGAGGAATTTAGTCTTCTTCACAAAAACCTCGGTCTTAACTATCTTCCTCGGATTTCTTGAAAATGATGACAAATGATTCTTAAGGAATGCTTCTCGACATTTTTACTCTCTTCGACCTTCTAGCCTAGGTCTGCGGCCTAATCTTAGAGATAATGACTTATGAACAAACCCAAAAAATATGCTTTTAGGTCTCGGTTCTCAAGGCTGATGTATCCAATGCACCCTTTATCCTTTCAAATAATGATCTTCTAGCTGCCTTATGCCACTGTCCTTTGTTCTGATACCATTTTGAGAAATCATTAGGGTAGCAACTAGTGTTCCTTATTAAATTGATTTCTCTTTTCTTGACAATTAGTTGTAATTCTTTATTACTTCTTCTTTTGATTCTTATGTTCTTATCATCAAGATAATTGCCAAACAATGAAGGTCACAAACAAAAGAAAGAGAGACACCAAAGATAGGCTCCAAGCCCAGGAAAAACCCCTCTAAGGGGAAGCGCAAAAGAACTTCTCTTCTTATATAATCATTTTCAAAGGAGACTTCCAAGACCTAAGATCCAAAACAAGATTTCTTCCAAGACCAAGCCAACCACCAAACAAACTTTCTTTAATGTCAACAAAGCAATATCCTTCTAAGCAAGAATTTTGTTCTTCAAATAAAGTTTGCAACCATTCCTGCACTTTTGGGCTTGTGGAAACCCTAAAGACCGCAAAGTATTCACATGTGTGGGTTGAACAAGGAGTAATTTTAAAGATCAGTTCCTTCAAGGCATTCTTTCTTCCTAAGCTGGACTCTTCCTTATCTTCTAAGGTTCTCGCACTTCTTTTTCTATCGTAGATCAGATCAAGAGATGTATGTGTTCATCTTTTCCCAAGTCCTCTTCTGTATATAGTTTTCACATTGCTCCTCAAGCCTACATTAGGTCGACTTCATGTAGGCTTAGCCGACTTGGTCTTGGGGTCTTTCTAGACTCTTCTAAATATTAAAATATTTTTCTCTTCTTGTTACAAGTGCCCAACAAGGTCTTTTACATCATGACAATGACTTTGACTCAAGATAAAAACCTAAAAGCACTCAATGGGTGCTTTTACCTAATGACCATTGACCTTGAGCATGAAACCCATGCTTAAATAAATAATTTTTCTTTTTCTTCTTTTGATAATTACATAAGAATTACATCATATCATGAGTCAAATAGCAATTATGAAGATCGATACTAGTTACACTTTTCAACACAAATCTCCTCTCCGTGGCAGCTCTAGAGGATGACAGATATGCTGTTCTATTTTGTAATGGGCAGGTGGTGATTTATCTGATGAGAGGGAGTGTGTGTGGGCAGGATGTACAAGCTGGCAGGTCATCCTATGGATGGTGAGTGTAGATGGATCTCATGTTTAATGGTAGTGCCAAAGGCAGCTGGAGGAGAGGATTCTTCTAGCTTGGTTAGGACACTGTCATGGTTTGAGATGATGGAGGAGGATGCTTAGGGTGGGAGAGAGGAGTCTCCTAGGAGCATGGGTTATTGGCGCAAGTCTTTGGGTTAGGGATAGTCAGTAAGACGGGTTGATAAGTCAAAGGGAGCTTCTGGTTTAGAGAGAGCTGCTACAATAAACTCTGTGATGGACTTAGAGTAAGATCCAGGTGGTAGAGGTGCCAGAAGTACCTCCCTTGCTAAGAGGGAGTGTTAGTTTTTGTAGTTCAGTAGGTATTTCCACATGGGTTGTGCCTAGCATGTGAAAGTGACCCTTCATATTCCCTCTCTAGTCACTTAACTTTATAAAGTGAGTTCATAAAGTTCGAAAGTGTACCTTTATATTTAATTACTAAAGTAATTTAAGTAATTTTAGAAAGTGGCCTTTTTCTAAAAATGAGTGAGTTTAGAAAGTGTTTTTTCCTAAAAGTGATGTAAGTCATCTCAATGAGGCATTAAGTCACAACCGTTGATCTTGAGATGGAAAGGTGTAATGGTTTTAGTAATTAATGAGTTTATCAAAGTAGAAAAGGGAGAGGAAGAGGCACACTTTTCAAGAGAGAAAGAGAAGAAAGAGGGCTGAGGAAAAAAAGAGGAGCAGCAAGGAAGGACACAAATTCTAAGGCAACTAGCAGCAAGAAAAGGGCACGCTTTTCTATGAGAATTTCAGCCATTAATGCAGGCCGTACAACAACAAATTTGGGCATGAAATTTCAGCTGAGAGGGCATGAATTTCAAAGAAAAATACTGTTGTTTTGTACAGGAAAAATTGGCACAAAAATCGAGATAGGAAGGACACTGTTTTCTAGACTGTTTTCTGGTGCATTTAGTGCTGTCCGCACAATCTGTACAGTGTACAATAGAAGCACAAAATTCTATCCAGCATGTGGCACGATTTTTGAGATAAGTACAGCTGGTTTTTGTTGGAAATTAATTGTTGTAAACTCAAAAATTTCTCTGTGAGCATTTGCTAAAATTTCCTCTTCTCTATTGGTTTTCCCTTTGGGGTTTTTTCAGGGGCTTTGCCCAAAAATCTCATGTGTCAATTTTTGTGGGTTTTTGCTGTTATCTTCAGCATTTAAAGTTCAGACTTAGTCTTCAGTTTTTCTGCTCATAAAAATCAGATTGCATGTGTTTGGGTTAAAATATATTATTAATTTATTGCTGAAGTTTTTATTGGAGTGGGAAATCTGAGTGTTGACTAAATGTTTGATGAAATTCCTACATGAGATAATCACATTGTAGTTGAAATTCCAACAGTCAGAGATCTTAGGCTCCACATACACTTGCAAGGGCCCTTCTTATACTTTCAGGCAAAATCCCCAACCTTTTCTGCTATTTGTTTTGCCTCATTGAATGTATGAAGCAATATTTACTCCATTTCCTCTCAGAAGATGAGGAATTAGCAACCTGTAATAACATGGTGGCTAGAGATGACAGATGAGGGTTGTACCCACCATTGAAGGCCCATGGCATTTGGAATTGCAATATATTAGATTACCTTACAAATGCTCCAAATTCTTTATGAATGTCCAATGCAAATCACAGATCCTTCTAGAATGAAAATTATTTGATATCTTCATTGTGGAGTAATAAATGGTGACATGTCTTTCCGTTAAAGTCAATTTTATTACCTATGCATTCTTTTAAATTTTGGCTTGGTTTGTATGCAGTTCCAAAGGCCGTCTTCTAATATTGCAAATAGAACCCATACATAGCTCTAGGAGTGGTATGGTGCGTTCAAGCTCAGCATCAACTTCAATTGCAGCACCGGGTTCTCCATTTCATGATGGGGTGAGTTATAATCCAGAAAACGCACCTAACAGCAGTGCAGGTGGCAGTCCAGATGAAGCAAACCGTGAGGGTGCTAGGTTTGAGGAAGGTGGAGGATGGAAGTTAACATTGAAATGGCATGTTTCAATGCCTGGCATTGTTCTAGCTGTCTGCCCTTATCTTGAAGTATATATGTTGGCTTCTGCTGGTAACAGTGTAAGAGAAAGACCTGCTAAATATTTTGAAATTCCACCTTCCTGTCAAGTACTGTATGATTGAAGAGATTAGTCTGGACTCTATATAGTTTGGTACTTCTCTGTAGTAGTTTGTAAATGCTCTTAATGTCACTTTTGTGATGTTTTTGGCTGTACAATTATTATTAAAAATGATTTTAGCTTTGATAATAGCAATTGTTTTGCCAGTTGTTTTGTTTAGGGTTTCCAGCAGATGCTCCACAACGTCTAAGACGATTCTCATCTGTCAAGACACGCTTCACAATCACATGCATCACTGTTCATCTGACAAGGATTGCTGTTGGGGATTGCAGAGATGGCATACTTTTCTTCTCTTACCTAGAGGTTGGGACCTCATGCATGTTTTCTAAATAAGCTTTTGGCTGTCTTCAGTTTTAGTTTCTTATGAATTCAATCTGAAGCTTTAGATCCTAGAATTTGTACTTCAGATGATCTTTGTTGTCCATATATAGAATCTTAAGATAGTTGGAACTTGTTTTCAGGACACGAGAAAGTTGGAACTATTATATTGTGATCCAGCTCAGCGTCTAGTTGCTGATTGTGTCCTCATGGATCTAGATACTGCTTTTGTGTCTGATCGCAGAGGCAACTTTTGTGCCCTCTCTTGTTCAAATCTGTCGGATGGTATGATTTTCTCTGTTGAAATTTCATATATGACTTTTTTCGAAACAGTGTTTCTAGAGAGTTTGTCTGTTCATGTAGGGGCTTCTTGCTTTAAAATGTTGATATGTCCTGACAAAATCTAATACCAAAATACTATAGATGGAAAACAAAAAACAGTTGAAAATCTTATTACCTTAATATACTTATCATTAAATAAATGTTAATCTGAAATGTTTGGATGCTTTTATGTAAATAAACATTTTCCACATTTACCATAATTTACCACATTTATTTTTATGAGAAAATTCTTCGGCGTAAATCACACGATCTTACATTTGTCGATGCGTTTCGAACCAACCAGACGATGAACCATACTGGTTGGTTCGAAATGCGTCGACAAATGTAATATCATGTGATTTGCACCAAAGAATTTTCTCATAAACTTGATATGGATCACAGAAGCCTCAATTCAACACATTTATTTTGTCAGAAATTGAGTGATTCCCACTGTAGCAGTTTGGTTTGCATTAGGATTTGGAACACTTGAAAATAGAATGTGGCCTGTTTTAATTAATTAGTTTATTTTTTGCATTCTGGACAGAAAATGCAAGTCCTGAGAGAAATTTGGCTCTCAGCTGTTGGTACCATCTTGGTGAAGCAATTATGAGGATCCAAAAGGTATGGTTGCTTCTCTTATTCTGGTTTCTCGAATCTTCAAAGGAACAGGGGAACATGGGTAGCAGCAATAATTTGTTCCATACCTTTATTAGTAAGCAACCCTTGAGAGCTTCCACCTGAAGCTTTTAAAAATGATCTGGTCCTTTCTTAGTATAGGTGGTCTGAGATCACATAAATACACACACACAGATAACGCAGATAATCATTGTTACATGAATTTCTGGTGCAATCGGAGTTGGCAGAAGAGTACAGTGTGGGTGTAGCACTCTTCTGGAAATTAGGAATTGGGGATAGGAACCCTAATCCCAACTTACAAATATATCTTTAGAATATAATTTTGGTTTGAATCACTAGCTTTAATTTTTGAGATTTTTTAGAGTATTATCATCAAATAAATGCATTTCCACATAAACATGTAAAGTAAGCTAATATATAATATGTATATGAAGTCTAGTGCTACATCACATATCAAAATAGTGAATCAACTCCTGAATTTTGAGTCCTATTTGAGTCTCAACTCTCAAGAGTCAAAATATCAACAAAAAATACAATAAATGTATATCATGAGTCATCTAAAAGTCATCAAGTAATCAGTCACTGAGATCCTCTTCCCCTTTTAATTTTTGTTTCCTAATTGTATTAAGAAATAAGTCATACATTTGTTCAGTAGATTGTAATATGCTTGGGTAATAAGGTGTCAGGTGGTAGGTCCAATGAAAATTAACAGTGAGTATCACAGTAGATGTGAAAATTAACGCTTGGTGACTCCAAGCTGCTTATTTTCTGAGAAAACAGTAGATGTTAGATTACTAACCTAGCCTTGGCATCTATTATTCAAAAACTCTTGGAGGTAAAATCCACCTCTGATACATAACCTTTCCCCACGTTTACAAGGAGTTCACCACTAAAGAAGATTCCCTTTCAAAACGTGCTCTCATTGCAGGAAGGATCTTTGCTGTCACAAGATTTCACAAGTACTTTGTTCCTGTCTGAAAAATGGGTTCTTTTTTGAGGCACTCGTTTTGTTTTTTTTGGACGGATTGTTGTTATTTGATCTTCATGACCTCCTCTTTGTTGTTTCTTCTGGAAGCATTCAACAACTGTAACAATGTTTTTGATGGTGTGGGGTTCTTTCTACAGAAGACTGTTGTATGCCTGTCCTTTTGGTACTTTTGTAATCTTTTGAAGGGGCAGTGGTTGTTAGAGTCTGGATCACTGAAAGCCTGGAGGCTTAGCCAATGTATACTTTGCTTTCTACCTAGAAATATGAAGTATAAAGATTTGTTTTTCCTTGGAAAACCAAAACATATCTTAACCTCAAAACTAACAGATTACAAATGAGACTACTATGCTCGCAAGAAGTATGACAAACAATACAATGCAATAACTTGAAAATGCATGGATGGAAGCTTCCATTTACAGTTTTTTCACCTTTGCGGCCTCTTTATCCGCAGCTTGGGAAGGGAGGCAGACTTTTTGGGTCGACTCCCGATTTATAAGGAAAAAATCGCGATTTTTTCCTTTGTGAAAAAGTCCCCAAAAAGTCGGGGTATTAAATCGCGTTTTTAGGATTAAATCGGGATTTTTTGCAGACTTTTTCCCCACTGGTTGTGGATACTCTAGATGTTAAAAAAAATTAAAAAAATAAATAATTTTGTGTGTTTTTTTTTAATTTTGCCGACTTTTTACCAACTTTTTCAAAAAACTCCTGACTTTGACAAGTTTTTCAACTTTTGGACCCTTGCCGAATTAATCCCGACTTCGACTTTTTCCACATTGTATTAAAAACTCTAAGAAAGTCTGTCTTGACTTCCAACTCTGCATATTTTCTAAGCATGCCTTTCTCAAGCATAAATGTTTCATTCGATTGCTCTATTTTCTGAACTAGAGGCTGAGATATTTTAATTTGAAAGTCTAGTATATTGATGCAGGATCCAATTATTTTGCCCCAGGTTACTCTGCTTTGGCCATATGCCTGCCGTAAACAAACATTGAGTTATATTAAATGCAACTTAGTAAAATGGAATGGAATAAAAATAAAACACTGTCGTCTTTTGATGTAGCTCTTGAGAAATTATTCGATGTAAAAATTGTCAGATCATATAAAATTTATCTTAAGATTATTCTTGTAGGTTTGGTGCAATGTTATTATTTTAATGTGGAAAAACATTATGTGGTTATTGATTGGCTTTTTTAAGGTAGTGAGGAGGAGATTTTATGCCAAGATTACACAAGATAGGCTTGTCTGGTTATTGATTCTCATGCATGAACATTGACAATCTCTTAGCTTTTCAATGCTAGAAGATGTGGTAATAAGAATTGTAAACAACACACACTACAATACAACAGTAGGATGTAAACAACACACAATAAGATGCAGTGATAGGACCTGCAACTGATGCGTGAAAGATATTTAGGTGTTTGTCGTTAGGGATATTAGGATAGCCTTAGATTCAAATTTTAGCAAATGAACATCATGAATGAAACACTCTATAATGTAACAATAGGACAGTGTGAACATGACACAAGTTCAGATTCATTTCTTCTTGAAAAGTGTAGCGAGAGGTCGTCTCTGGCTTGTGCCTTAGCCAGAAAGACCGAGTTTGTATTTGCTTTGACTATGGACGAGTTCATGGAGATGGAGAATTCATGCATAGTGATGGAGCTTCTATCACGTGGAGCCTTCCTCAGTTAAGTACAGGATCGAGTAGCAGTCCAAGATTAGAAGAGGACGAGTTGGGAGCTTCAGTTTCTAATTGAGGCAAGGATGAGTTAGAGAGTTAGTTAAACTCAGTTAACAAGTCAATCACAACTGCTGTTCTAAATTTATATTTGCCAGATTTAGCATGGATCAAATTGATAAAAGGAGGACGAAGGCACAATCTTAACTAAGTTGTTTTTCTAACGAAGGAGTCAGGACTGTGACAAGACAAAGCTCACTAGATTGTGAGAGAGGGCACAGTTTTGTGTGAGATCATCCTTGCTGTGGGTGCATACTTTGGAGGAGCCAATATGCAGTTTTTGAAGAGGCTTTCTTGTGCAGACTTGCACTAGGAGCTAGGGGCTCGTCCTAAAGAATAGGGGGCCCTCTGTGCTAGAGAAAAGGAGGCCTGTATGCAGGGATATTGAGCCAGGCAGTGGAGACCTGTGTGTAAAGAATTCAGGTCAGGCAGTGGAGATCAGCGCAAGGAAATAGGGCCAGATAGGTGGCAAGGAGGTAGTAGCTGGATCAAGTGTGTTTGCAGGGCGAGTCCAGCTAGTAGAGCATGAGGACTAGATTGTTATCAGTGTGATAAATTGCTCTGTAAGAGATCAGATTGCTTAAACTCTGTCAATAAAAATACTACAGCAAAGAAAGGGTCTTTACCAGTTGGTTTTCCCAGGAATAATTATTGTGTTGATTTGTGTAACTGTTTTTTTATCTCTGCGTTTTATTCCATTGCTTATCAGTTAAAGAACCTTGTATCTTGGTGAAGGTCAAGTAGGTTTCAGTATTGCTTGACTTGTTTTTCAGTTATTGACTAAGTAGCTGCAAAGTTCTATGGAAATTTAACATTTCTTAATCATAAATGTTCATTGTGCAAATTCTGTGACTGGAAAGAGATCCTATTTGATCTGGTCCAAAAAACGGAAAAAATTGAAGAATTTGTTATAGATCCAAGATTCCCCAATTCTGGGAAGATTCCAGTGAGAGTGAAGGGGGGCCTAAGGCTAATCTGGTAATTGCACAGATAACACAGAGCAGAATACTGCGTTAGTGACTGGTATGAAGGTTGTGTGACCTGAGTGGTTAAGCAGATGTGACAATTTGCTACACGGTGGGGGTGGCAGTTAGGATGGTGCAGCACCTGATGGGGCACCGATGGTTACATACGGTGGAATGTACTTGTGGATGGCAGTGCAGTGGTAGTAGACAGCTTGGCAACTGGGTTTGATTGTGTCTCAGATTGCATCAGAATTGGTACAAATGACGACTGCACAAAAAGGAAGCGGGAATTGTCTCTGGGATTGCAGCAGAACTGGTGTGAACAAAGACTGCACAAAAGGGCAGCTGGAATTGTGTCTCGGATTGCAGCAAAACTGGTACAAACTGTCATTTTTTTCCTTTTATTTTTTATTTATT
>APFE031704768.1:16795-28436 GCA_000404065.3 Pinus taeda | reverse complement strand
GTGGGAGCTGGGGCTTCACTCACGATATGGGCAGGAGATTGCCCTCCAGAGGCGGATGAGCCACCAGTTATTTTTGCGAAGGTCGAAGCCATATTTTACACAGATCTGCACCAGATCTGCGTCGTCCACCGAAGAGATCTGCGTCGTCCACCGAAGAGATCGGAAAACAAAATCTCGCAAGAGATTTGCGAGACTGCCTATGGAAGAGATCTGCTTAAGTGGGTGTTAGGATCAACTAATAACGCACCCGTTTAACTATCGTCTATCATAGTGGTCGCACGCTGTGCATAAAGATCTGTTCTGAGCCGTGCTATTCGCCCTGGTGCCGTCAACGTTGCCTGCGGGTTTTCTACACCAGTACGAGCTTCGAGGCCATTAATATGGACCACAAAGGAAAACAGAAAAAAAAAAAATCTACAAAGAAAGAGATGAAGATGGGATGAGATCTGCGTCGTCCACCGAAGAGATCTGCAAGACTGCGTCGTCCACCGAAGAGATCGTCCACCGAAGAGAGCAGAAAGAACAAGAACTTCCTAAAGATCTCGCAAGAGATCTGCGAGTCACCGAAGAGATCTGCGTCACAAGAAATCTCAGATCTGCAAACTCACAGAGTATACTTTACTTGAATCTATAATAAGAAATTGTAAGACCACTAGTTTTTCTTCAACTTTTTTTTTAATTAAATAATAGGATTTTTTTTTTTCTCTTCAATATATACATTTTATAAAGCAACAGATTTTTTTTTTTTATTATTATTTTTTAATTTTTAATTTTCTCTTATAATATATTTTCCCCTTTTTTTTCTTTATATATTAAATAATAATATAATAATATTTTTTTTTTTTAAAGAAACAGGTATATAAACTAGAAAAAGGGCCAGGTCCCATACAAAATTCAAGAGTGTACTCTCTTCAATTTTCATCGATTTACATTGAAATGGGACCTTCTTGCGCCAGCCTTGTTTACACAGAGTCTTTGAACATAACTATAACTATAAACTCTCCAAAAAACACCACTATATTCTATACATCGACATAACATATATATAATATTAAAACGAAAATCTTTCAGCTACTACCAGGATCGATTTCTTCTCCTGAAGGTTCATCCGTTGTCATTGTCAATTCCTTTGTGTCATCCTCTCTAGCATCTAAGACCCACTTAGCTACAACAACCTCAGCACCAACAACATTGAAGACTGTGGCATCCCCAATCCTGAAGACTTCCTTTAGAACCTCGACTGTAGCAGTTTCCACTTTTATTTCGATGTTTTCCACCTTCTGCTGCACGCTCAACACATCGATGCACATGCCTTCCATTGTCTTCTGCAAAAACTCCATATCTTTGCCCAATCCTTATAACTGAGCATAGAGAACTACCATATTTTCATTTATTTCTTTAACAATTTCCTTTATAACTTGTTTACACGAATTATCTACCAAACTCTCTATGCTTCTACCACTGCCATGACCAGACCCTGAGCCTTCACCATTGTCGTTACTCGCAGAGGCTATCTTCGCGACAATCTGGCTCTGGACAATAACTATCCTTTGATTAATTGGTCGTAGCCAGCTACAATATATAATAGCTTGTTCAACCCCGACATTCCTCCCAGTCTTATCCTTCATAAATGCTAGACGATTCAGAGTCTTGTCAAGGCAACTTCCCTCCATTTCCTCCACCGCCAGAAATAACTAGGAACGATTTGCAATGGTACCGGTTTCCCTTGTGGGTACAACTATATTGCTACCACACCTGTGCCTTAACTCGATACCTACCATCCCAACTTCCAAAGCATTGCAGGGGATCATCGTGGAGCTAACCATCTCCACTGCCAACTTAATTCTCTGAAGACCTGTACCCCAACAGTACAATGTCGACCTGGTGCTACAGTTTAGAGGATACGACATGTGATTACGTCTTGATTGATACTTAAACTACCTTGTTCCAACACCACCCCTGCGTTGGCTTGACCATCCGCCAAGTGGTTATTGGCCCACAACACATGGAACAAATCTACCTTTTCAATTTTTTTTAATAAGTAAATAATCTTGACGATGGTTGAGGAGGTTTCATCTTCGAGAAGGTTGACGTTCTCGAGGAGCTTCATACATTTTTGTATAATCATCATGGAATCGCCAACTATAGACAATATTTTGATACCATTAAACAAACTGATATTAAGACCTTGTCAAAGAGAAAGGGCTTCTGCTTGATTATTTGTCGCGATGCGAACTTTATTTATGTTTTTTCTTCAAGGTTAACAATTACCCTTCCTGCTCCAGCATCCTCGAATAATAATAGTATCTTTGACCCTTTTCTTATCTATATATATAATTCTCTTTTTTTGAATGACCAAAGGGTTTTTTTTTGCTTCATCACGAACGTCGGCACTAGAGAAACTCCAATTTTTTTTTGAAAGTGTGGCTAAACCCTGATCAAAGCCGTCATGATCAAAAAAAGTGGCTCTGATACCAATGTAACGAATAGAGTTCATATTCAATGGAATATTCAAAATATTTGGAATATGTTAATATCCATTTATAGGACAAGTAATATTTTATATAAGAATGTTGAATGTACAATTGATATGATATGTTGTGGTTTCAAATGAGGGTCTGCTTATATCCTAGGCAAGGTGCCCCTTCACGAATAGTCATGTCCTTTAGGACATGTCTCTTCAATATACTAATTATTTATTAGTTATTACTTATATATTATTTTCATAACTGAGATCAACAATGCTTTGAATGAATTAAGAAAAGATGTGAGATGAACCCTAGATCTCCTCCTCAAGACTACTTAGATGAATTAGCTTAGCCTTGTAGTAAATTTGTGCTGCTCCAAAAATTGCCTTTGAAAAATATTTGATCAACCAAACAAAAGAAAACTACACCCTTTTGTCTCATGAAAAGAATTCACTTCTTTGATAACTCAACAAGTTTACAATGATTCGCCAAGGAGGAGAAGGCCTATATTTATAGATGAGGCTCTTCAAAATATCCTCCTTGGTCTCCCACAAAATAGGTAACTTGCCATCCACAAAAGCTTGGAGACTATGTTAAGAAAATTATATTTCAAATTTACATTGGATAAAACCCCAAAAGAGGCAGTCATGCTACAACAAAGAGGCCCAAGACGGCCATTTTGGCCTCCATTGAGCAAACTTTTCACTTGTGGCTGGTTGGCTTGCTTGAAAAATCAACTCTGTCTTGGTGGTACAACAACTCAATTTGACCAAGGTTTGACCCTAAAACATCTAGTAGATAACTTCCTTGGATGATCTTGTATTGCTTGCAATTTGATTAATTTTGTCTTGAATGCTAACTTTTCTTGCTTGGAGTTCCTTTGCTCGACTTAGTGAAGACTTCATCATGCGATGACTTGCTTGCTTAACCTTCCTTCTGTTAAAATTGTGTACTCAACCTCTTCAATTGCAAATGTCTAGCTGGTTAGGATGAAATTTGCTTGAAAATAGGCTCAAAGTTGATTTCTTGATACTTGAAATGCCATTGGCGGCCTTATTTCACCAACATACTTATTTAAATTTGCTTGATGTGGACTATCCTCTTGTTTCTTTGCCTTATATCATTCCAACGACTCCCTTAATTACTTGATATGTTTGTTCTTTGACCTTGATTAGGTTGCTTTAGCCCTTAGAGCTTGCTTGCTCATTAATTGCTTCAACATGTAGCTTGGAAGGATCCTTGCTGCCTTGTTTGATGAATTCGGCTTGCCAATCTTGCTTCGAATGCTAACGACCAACTTGATTGGGAAGATATTGGCCCTTTCTTTTAGTAGATCACACTTGATGCTTGATAATTAGCCCTTGGGTGCTCTACATTGGCACTTTAAGTTCCAAAATTTCAATATTAGCTTTCATATTCTTATTTTCTGCTTCTGTCATGCCACACATGTGGTACAATTGCTTGGAGATGCCTCCTTGGCTAGAGCGTGGAGTTGATTTGGCTTGTGCGAGTCACCTCCTTGCCACATTGTCCTTGTAAACTTCCTCACTTGGCCTCAAATTATTTTGCTTGCACTGTCACATGAAAAGCCCTTTTTCCCCAAAACTGGGTCCACTATTGTAATTAGAGTTTTGTGAGGGTGTTCTAACTCCTTCAAAAGACAAGTGGTTTATCTAGGCATAGAGATGTGCCTCAAAACCTAGAGTATGATGCCTTAGGAGATGCAAATGCATTGGAAACTGTGAGATTATTAGGATGCAAAGCCAAGGCAAAATACATATGGTGATCACCCTTACAAGGCTTTATTGGCGCACATGATATTTTAAACCATGATTCCTAGCAATGCTTACTCCATGATACCCTCACACCATCTTAGGATATAAGAATATCCATCATGGCAGGGAGTTATCACCCACCAGGGGGAAGTCAATGATGCTACAGAGGCATGCATATCATGAAACAAATAATACCAAGAATAGCCATGGCTGTCCACACCAACATGGATCTAAGAGTCATTTTTACAAATGAGACACACCCACATGGATTTACAGGGCTATAAGGCACATCCTCTGGGCTTATATGGCATGGCCAAATGGTTTTGTAGTACTCGTACTGGAAAGAAGGGTAACATGTCTTACATTCATGCCTAGTTTGAGCTTATTGTTGTATCATTATCTCGATACCATGGTGGGGCATTATTAGTGAGTACAACTTAAGTTGCATAGTACAACGCTTTGATGGAGCATTTAGCTTCATTAACACACATGTTGAGACACATTGGACATTTTATTGTTATTTGTCTTGAGTGGAGGGGCCATCCCCTTGGACTTAGGAATTAGTTGGGTTTTGTTGACTCGTTGAGCGATCTATCCATTTGTACAAGTTTTGAGTTGTAACCACTTTGGAGCTTATTTTTATTATTTATTAGGGAAGGTGTGCACATTGGACAAAGCACCCATGGAGAATCTTCTATTTTGAAGAGTTGTTTAAGGTCCCAAGACCTTTGACCAAGCCTTGCATATGGAGCACCCTACTTTAATTTATGTGTGAGGAGGTTATCACACATTTTTAGGCACGCCTATCGAGTTTGTTGAGCGTTGTTTGTTATACTATTGTTGATTCCTTCGTTGTACAGTTGAAGGGTTGGTTTGCATTGGCAGTTGTGCTTGGAGTTTGTTAGAAGGGTGCCCTTGTCCTAGTGGTTATGCTTGACATATGGTTAACCATTTTTCTTCTTTGTGGAACACGTAGATTGTACATGCATTGCTTGGATTGCCTAGCTTGGGATTCACTCATGTGGTTGACTTTTTCTTCATGGATGATTATTATTGCACACATTGATGCACCTCATGGGCCAATTTTTCTGTTTTAGAAAGTAGTTAATGAGTGGTCCCATGAAGAATATTAAGTTGTTTTCTTTACTCATGCATCTTGGAGGGCACTCTTGCTGTTTTCTTCTAGGTGGACTATGGAGCATGCTCTCCCATGTCATGGATTGTTTAAATTTATTCTTGAGAATGCATTTTGGAGGGCATGCATCATGTGGCATTATTTTATTATTGGATGGTGGTTTGAGGTGGCCCCAGGGCACTCTCTTGTAGGGCAGATGGAGTATTTTATTGTTTTTGTTATGAATATAATTCATAACAATTAGCTAAATAAAATAAATATAAATATTAAATAATTAAATATTATTTAGGTTAAATAAAGTCATTAATTAAGTGAACAGGCATGTCTAAAAGACATGCCTCGTCACGAAAGGTCACCTGCTGGGGTAGAAAAGCAGGGTCCTCATTGTACATTCAAATCATCTCATACATTTTCTATATAATAATAAATAATTATTTTAAATACCTTATGTGTATTTTAACATTCAAGTTTACCAGCTATCAGTCTTTTCGTGCTACAGCATAAGTTTATGTTACAGTGGTATCAGAGCCATGGCACACGATATAATCATGCGGGCCTTTGAACGTAGTTCTTAGCACAATGTGCCATTACGTTCACATCTTGATTACGTTGAACAGTTTAGTATTCAAGAAGCATTACAACGTTAAAAAAAATCATTTGTAGAAGTTAGTCGAAAGGAAAGCGATAACAAGGAAAATGATCTAGATGAAGATAATGATTCTGATGTAGCTGATATAGATCAAGAAGATTATAATGTTGAAGATCCACATGAAGAAAATCTCAACAATCGTTGTGATGAGGAAGATAGTAAAAGTAGTTATATGAAAACTGGAAATGATAAATCTGAAAGTTATGTCTTCGGTGGAGATTATCATGAATATAATAACAACAATGACGTTAATGTCCCTGCAAAGAACAATAACGAAGGCAAAGCTGTATCACTGCGAAAAATGACAATCAATAATAAAAAAAAAAAAAACGATTTGATCTGGTCTCTCATATATTCAATCGAAAAGGAATTTTAAATGCCATGGCTATGGAGATCGTCGCTCTAAATGAAAGGCGGGCTATTTCACATGAAAAAAGTACTGTAACTATTGTAGATGGTAGTAAAACAAAAGAGCTTGTTGTGTCTCTTTCCATGGAAGCTCAGGACACTATCCTTATCATTATGAGAATGGTGGACGGTGAGGTAAATGGAGGAATTATTCCTCAAAACCCAATAGCCACAGCAACAAATGAAACTCATAGAATTCAAGATGAGAATTTGGTGTCCACTGTGAGTGTTAAAAGAATTGTGCACTAGCCTGCCGAAATAGGGAGTTTATCAAAAAATATTGATATACATAGATTAGATGATCGATGGCGTGGAGACAATGTTGATTGTTTCGTCACAAGCATCAATGAAACAGAAGATGAGGACTATCTCACAACATTTACATTTCCTTAGAACCTTATTGTTGTTCGATGCATAGAAGATTTTCACAACGAACAAGCTGAAGTTCAAATTATATGGAATTCCAAATTCTCATGGCCTGAGATCAAACAATATGTAGAAGACTAAACGTCTAACTTCGATTTCAGATCTGAAACGATCACTGTTAGAAGCCTTTACGAGGAGGAAAGAGTGAATAATATTAGTGTAGTAGTCGATGGGTTGCCATCAATTATTATTAGCAGCGACGAAAGTGAAAACGGTGACGGAGTGATGTGCCCAGTTTGTGAAGACCCATTTTCCAGTACAGACCCTGCAAAACAATTGCCGTGAAAACATCTTTTTCATTTGAAGTGCATTCTCCAATGGTTTCGTCGTAAAAATTCATGTCCAACCTGCAGATGTCATCCTGCGTTGCTTAGCATTAATCCCGTGGATTAAATATTAATTTGACAGATGACAAACGACTCTGTGTCCACCCTGCCAACCGACGTCTGTTAACTTTATCTGCTATGTAAATCAAGGTGGGCTGGTGTTGTTGATAGATCGAGCGTAAAAGCATGGTGGGCCGGTGTTATTGATACGTCGTGCATATTCAAATCGTTGTGAATTGTGGTGAAACTTATTAGTAACATATTAATATGATATGAGTTAATTGAAAATAAAAATAAAATTATTATATTAAAAAAAAATAAAAAATAGAAGTTATAAAAATAAAAAAAAGAAAATTTATAGAGTTATAAATAAAAAAGAAAATTTATAGAGCTATAAATAAAATATAGAGTTAAAAAATATTAGGTTATATTTAAAAAAATAAATTATTAGGTTATATATATATATTTCCAAGGAAATAGTACTGATAAGCTACTTGACGAATCAAATGACCAAGTTGTATACATCGACAACGACTAAGTGAAGAAAACCCTAGTATTAAAGCTTTGAGGACAAAGCTTCTGAAGGGAGAGGCTATGTTATGAATATATAATTCATAACAATTAGCTAAATAAAATAAATATTAATATTAAATATTAAATATTATTTAGGTTAAATAAGTCATTAATTAAGTGAACAGGCATGTCTAAAAGACATGCCCATTCACGAAAGGTCACCTGCTGGGGTATAAAAGCAGGGTCCTCATTGTACATTCAAATCATCTCATACATTTTATATATAATAATAAATAATTATTTTAAATACCTTCTGTGTATTTTAACCTTCAAGTTTACCACCTATCAGCCTTTTCGTGCTATAGGCTACAGCATAAGTTTATGCTACAGTTTTCTTGGAGTAATGTGTCACCTATGGGATTTCAAACCCTAGTCATCCATGTTGGAGGAGTTATTGCATTGCATCTTACTTCATCTATTTTATTGGAGGGAACACCATTGAGGCGTTTTATCATTTGGTAGAGCACATGACATGATCAACTCCTCGTTTAGAGGAGGCACCCTACTTTTCTTTTTTTGCTATTTTTGGAGGGATTTTCCTACCTATATTATTTTATTATTATTTGTCTTGTCATAGAGTTAGTTAGCAAATATTGTATTTTATTGTAAAATATGAATTTTTTATATATATGTTGACACCTGATCCTCATGATTGGGTGAATATAATGTAAATAGATAAATAAGTAATATGAACAGTCATCCGGAGATGAAGTGAACAATCTCTCCCTCATGTATATAATGAAGACCTACTTGAAGGAATAATATACGAATCAATTTTTGGTTGAGGAGTTACTACTTGGTCTGACATGGTATCAGAGCCAGCTCCCAAAATAGTGGAAACTCCCACTGCCTACTGCTCTTTGTCCCCTCCACATTTGCTGCTGTGTGCTGTACGCTGGCCTGACATGCGTTGAACTATCCTAATGAACTCCTTCTCTCACTCAAAGGTATTCCTACTCTGCCTTCTATTCGCTGAATGTATACAGTTCTTTGTTGTACGCTATTGCCAAAATTCATTTGAACCATACGCTGGTCCGTTGAACTGTTTTGTAATAGCGAACCCTACGTGAATGCTGGGCGCTTCCTCCATACGTTGCAATCAGCTACCAGGAATCAAAGAGAGTTTTCAACTATCGATGCTATATGTGACCAGCTAAGATAATTATGTAGTTCAAGGACGGGATTGTTCCATCATGTGAAATTGACCTTGGTTGACGAAAATTCTCCTAATTCGAGTTCTATGGCTGTTTACTCTTGAGAGCCGTAAGAAATTTTGTTTATTTATAGAGCTATTTGGCTATGCATTAATTTATGTGAAAGCTGTGGAAATGAATGTGACAGGTGTGGTGTGTTTTTTGCAAAGGGCTGACGAATAAAATGTAGCTGTTTCATATATGATTTACGCTGCTCCCTCCTGGTATTTTTAACGCTGGCCTAAATGGCGGCCCTATCACAAAGTTTTACAAATGAGCCCTTGCAATATTAACACAGGAAGCAGCAGGTTTCTGTTGCCTGACTGCAGTATTACGCCACAACAGCTGCCATCCCAAGCCTTTTGCATGGATCGGAGAAGCTCGCTGCATGGTTCACGCTGCTACTTTGAAGGAGGGTGTACAAACGGACAAGGCACCAGCAACATTGGGTCCCTATTCTCAAGCAATTAAAGCTAACAATCTTGTATTTGTTTCTGGTGTATCAGGTCTTATTCCTGAGACTGGAAAGTTTATCTCAGATAATGTGGATGACCAAATGGAACAGGTTCTGAAAAACATGGAAAAGGCGCCTGAGTCTGCTGCGTGAATGATGCTGGTATATACTTTTAAGTTTTTCACATAACGTTGGTATATACTTTGAAGTTTTTGGTGTATACATTGAAGACTTTTTGGCATGTAAAATGTGTTAAAAGCCACGCGTTGAATGTACTCTTAACGCTGTTTAACACATGGAATTGTATTGAGCTCCTTTTTTTCTGGTACGTTGACTACATGGTATTGGCGTCCATATGGGTATAAGGAAGAGATTTGAAATCTTTTGAGAATGCCTCGCTGATCTATGTTTTATATTTTCATTAAAGACAAAGACAGTACAAAGCCCTATATGGAGAGAATGCCCTTTTGAATTGTAATTTAAAAAAAAAATTATCACCAGAAGTACAATTTTACTCTATATTGGCAGAAGTATTTTTCTATCAGCAAAAGTAATTTTTTTACAGAATGCATTCAATCATATCCGTGGTGGGAATAGTTCTCACTGGCAAGGAGAACTATCCTGAATGGTCCGAGATGATAAAATACACCCTCATTTTCAATGAGTTGTGGAAAGGAGTGTGTGTTGGAGACAGAGACAATGAACTAGTATAGCCTACCTCAGACAAAGAGCTCGTCATTTGGGAAAACAAGAACAACAAATCTTATGCATTAATCGCAACATCTGTAAATGAAGAGGTGAGTCGCCATATTTCTTCATTTTCAATTGCCTTTGAAGCCTTACAAAACTTGAAAGAACTCTATGACTCACATTCTGCACTTGAAGTTGTTCAACTCATGATTAAATTCGTCACTCTTGAACTGCAAAATAATGATCCTCTTGCTCTTGCATTTGAAGTCAAGTCTATAATGCATGATATCAAATCCACTAAGGTTGAATTGGGTATTCCTCTTATCACTTTTCTCAAGGCACTTTATCCTACTTACTTCAATTATCTTGAGCCATTGCAAGCAAATGGAAATCTCAAAGATATCACCTTTGACTCTCTTGTGAAAAAGTTTGCTGAAAGAGAGAAAGCTTTTGGAAAGAAGACAACCCATGAATCTTCTGAAGAGGCCGCGTGCCTTGCTCATAAAGAACAACATCCTGCTCAAGATTCTTCAAGAGGAAGAGGTGGTCAAAGAGGAAGAGGAAGATATTTCAGAGGCAGGGGGGGCAGACATTCTCAAGGACAAAAGGCAGATTTGCACTGCATTTGCTGCAAAAGAAATGGATCACATGATGCCTCTACATGCAAGTTACCATGGGACAAAATTGAGCAGAAACGAAACCAACAGAAAGGTAAAACTGATGATACAGACAAAGGTAAAGCACCTGAATCCGCTCACTATGTTGTGGCATAATGTAATATTGGTGTAAATGAAGATTTATTTAATGCTTCACTTGCTTCTTGGAAAAATGATTGGTTGCTTGATTCAGGAGCAACCTGCCACATGACTCATAGAAAAGAATTTTTTGAAGAATTTACTAACAATGTTGATGGAGCAGTATACTTTGCAGATCAATAAAAAATCAAGCCATCAGGGCTTGGCACAATCAGGCTTAAACTGCCTGGTTTTCCAGACTTTCTTCTGCAGCATGTTCTATATCTCCCATAGCTCAAGAGAAACTTGCTGTCCTTGGTCCACATCCGCCAGCCAGGTCACTCCATTCATATGTTTGATGGCAAGCTTGAGGTAAGAAAAGCATCTGACCACTCACTTGTCATGAGGGGAATAGAAGAAGAAAGGCTTCTCAAGCTGCAAGGAACCTCTGCTCGTGCACAACATTTCTCATACAATTCTCATCATGAAGAAGGTACACTTCATCAAGTTTATTATGGCATGCTAGATTTGGACATTTGAACTATGACAGTCTCCGCTTATTGAAGAAAAATGGTGTTGCTGGTTTGCCTACAATTCCTAGAAAGCTTAAGCAGTGTGATGCTTGCATTCTAGGAAAGCATAGCAAACAGTCTTTTGATGATTCGCATTCAAGAGCACGTAGGAAACTTGAACTCATTCATTCAGATTTATGTGGTCCAATGCCTGTTTCTTCTGCAAATGGAAATAAATATATCATGACATTTATTGATGACTACACCAGAATGTGCTGGGTTTATTTATTGAAGAACA
>APFE031704768.1:4006-15885 GCA_000404065.3 Pinus taeda | reverse complement strand
AAGAGTTCTAAGGTACTTGAAGGGAACTCAAGACTTTGGAATCAAGTATACACAGGTGGACGACTTCAGCTTGATTGGATTCTCTGATTCAGACTTAGATGGAGACAAAGAAACTGGGGTATCTATTTCAGGATATGCTGAGTCTTGGATCAGGAGCTGTCTCCTGGAGATCACGCAAACAATCAGTTCCAGTAGATTCCACAACAGAAGCAAAATACGTGGCAGCAACTGAAGCAACAAAAGAAATTGTGTGGCTTAGGAAATTTCTTGAAGATTTGCAGGTAAAACAAGTACAATCAACTCCACTCATGATTGACAATACCTCTGCAATAAAGTTGGCCAAGAACCCAAAGTTCCATGATCGAACGAAGCACATCAATACTAAGTATCATTTGATTCGACATCATGTTGAGGCCAAAACAATCCATCTCCGTCGTTGTTCCACTAATGAGCAAATTGCAGACATTTTCACCAAAGCGCTTGGAAGAGAAAAGCTTGAACGATTTAGAATGATGCTTGGACTCACCAGCATCCCTTCAGATTAAGGGGGGGAATGTTGAGACTTAATTCTCATGATTGGGTGAATATAATGTAAATAGATAAATAAGTAATATGAACAGTCATCGGGAGATGAAGTGAACAGTCTCTCCCTCATGTATATAATGAAGACCTACTTGAAGGAATAATATACAAATCAATTTTTGGTTGAGGAGTTACTGCCTGGTATGACAATATAAAGAAGAGTTTCTCCATTCAAAGGTGACTTTGGTGGATTGAGATTGAGAATAGAAGCATGGAGATGATAATGGTTCACAAACTCTATTGTATATCATTCTTAAAGACTAATGAAGAAATGTGGTATTGCATCCACTTTGTTGTAATGCTCATTTTATGCTCATCAATTTTGTTGTGAATTTGTTGTAGAAACTTCTTGTTTTCATGCTAATGTGAGGGCTTATTCATTTAGAAGTAAATCAATGTGACAGACATTTCCCTCTTGATTTCCTTTTTGTTTATTTCTGCATTGTTATCTTTCATCTAACAATTTAGCTGCTGTTTTGATTAATAATTCAGCCAAATAAAATAGCACTTCCATATTAACATTGATGAGTGGCACATCTAGCTCTCCAAGATAAGTTTCAATAATAATTTCCACCATACATTCTAAGGTTGAATATGTCAAATTATTCCTCTAATAAAATGATGAATGTATCAAACTAGTTCTTTCATCCATTAAGGTTGAATGTGGTAAATTAGTTTTTGCCTCATATAATTAGTTCTTTCATCCATAAGGTTGAATGTGGGAAATTAGTTTTTTCCTCCATTATATAATTAATTCTTTCATCCATTAAGGTTGAATGTGTCAAATTAGTTTTTTCCTCCATTATATAATTAGTTCTTTCATCCATTGAGGTTGAATGTGGCAAATTAGTTTTTTCCTCTATTATAATGCCTTTCCATGAAGTAGTTGTCAGAGTATCAAATAGATCTTTTTGTTATGCAATATTTCATGACTCCATTAGCCTAAGGGATTGGTAGGTACTAGTTTGCATTTTTTTTGATTTTCCATATTTGTTTCCACATTTTTCATATACTATGCTACAACCTTTGTTTCTCGATTTTTCATATTTGTTTCCACATTTTTGATATACTATTTCACCTTAAGCCCCCACTCCATATCCTTGTTAATCCTACCTTAGGGAATCCCCTTTGTGTTAGAGAAGTACGAACCTAGAATATGGGGAAGAGATATTGAGGTGATAGTGGGTAGCCTTCCTTAGTTACAAAAAATTGGGACTTTACACTTTTGTGGATGCTAGATTTTATTGTATCAACATGATATTGGTTGTGAGAAGAGACAACAAAGCCACCAAAAAGTGTGTAGTTCTATCTACTAAAATTCCCTTCTTATAGTGGTAATATTAAGACTAGATCATGGGATCGAAGGACTGATATTGTAGCTAAATCCTAATTATCATAGGAAGATTTTTGTAGTTGTATGGTGGTTATGTTCTCCCATGATTCTGTGCATAGGTGAAATTGTGTAGCGTACTCTTTTGAGTAGTGAGCTTGATTTGGAATATATTTTAAAGAGTTGTTATGGTAGTACAAGTTCTTATATAGAGCCCTATCCTTCTTGGATCCACATTGTTGGCTCGACCTTTGTAGTTTGACCCAAGGAATCTCATCTTCCCTTGCCTTGATCCACTCAAATTTGAATTAATATTATAGTTGTTGTGGAATAGAAGTAGATGTCAAATACTAAATTGTTCCTAATTCATTCAAAGTGTCATTGCAGAGGAGTTGGTATATTGTTTCATTGACAATAAGGAGGTCAAGATTTCAAAAGCCATGCCCAAAAAAGAGGAGGATTTTTGAAGTTTTGGAGACTTTGGATGGAACTTTTGAAGTTGTTTTGGAGCGAAAATTTGTCATTTTTTAATGTTCTATGGGGTAATTTAACCATGACTTTTGCATACATGCTTTGAGTTATATTACATCAGTTGCATAGTGGTGTTGATTCAATGGGATTTCCAACAACTTATTGGAGTTCTATATATTTTTCACTATGGATGAGCTTGATGTTGAAGAATTATTTTTCAAGTAATGTTGTGAGGAAGACAATTTGCTATGGAATCATTGTGGAGATGATTTACTCTTCATAGACTCCAAGAAATTAGTGAGAAGAAAGTTGTTATTTTGTAGACTACTACCAATAGACTTTGAAATAAAGTTCTGTCCTTGTAGGATATTAATGACAAGAATAATATTGAGTGTATTACATTGTAGGACCATATCTTTGCATACATGCTTTGAATTTTTTTACATCAGTTGTATGGTGGAGTTGATTTAGTGGGATTTCCAACAACTTTTTTTCCCTCGGAAAAAGCATAATTTTATTATCATTTGAAATAAAATTACTTTTTGTAGATACATGCCTAGCATGTATTCGGAGATAAAGGATCACTTGGATCCGTCACAATAGTGGCTAAAAGCCCCCATAACTAAGCAAAAAAGAAAAAAACTAGCAAGAATGCCTAACGACTTGTATAGTTGTAGAAATTATCCACTTTTCCTTTCTTCATTTTTACTTCCTTCCAAATCCCTGTGGCAAGCTGGATAATAACTAATGTCGTATCTGCTATATTTGCTACAGGGGTGAGCTCCTTTTCTGATTTAGAGCTCTCTGATAGACTCATACACTAGATCTTTTGGTTCTTGGTATCATCTCATTATTCATTGCTGTTGCTTCGTGTACCGCAGGAATTGGTGTGACTGCCATCTCTATGTTTTGATTGGGATTTGTTTCTTGTGGAGGGTGCTCCTCTTGTGTTGTTGTTTAAGTCATTTCCTCATTTTCTTTGCTTGGGAGGTCCTTTTGATCCCCCCCCCTTCATTATCAAAAAGTGGGGGCTCATCGGGTTACCAATTTTTTGTTTTGAGCCGCTGCCCTTTCCTCTTATTTATTGGTTTTTTGGCCATAGGGCAACTACCTTGTAAGTGTTTTGTTTGGTTACATACACGGTTAAGCAACCCCTTGCTAAGGTCGATCTCCACACAAATGCGAGTGTATGTGAAAAGCCCCTTTGTTATTCTCTCTCTGTCTATTTTAATAAATACTCCTAGTTTGTTTCCAATGTCTTTAAGAACTTGATGGTGCCAAAAGGGGAGTGGGAGATTAGGTAGACGAACCCAAACGGGCATTTTTCTTATTGATGAGTCGAAATCAGGGAACTAGGGAGTAGTGAATAACTGAACTTTTCCCTAGAATCATGGTCCTTCCTCCATAATTTTATGGTAGTCTTCTTTTGAGAAAGTGTGAACAATTAAGAAACCCTTTGACCATAAGTAGATGTCACATTCTATAGTCCAGTTTGTGTAGATCCATCGGTATAGGTCCTCAGATTTAAGCCAAAAGCAGTTAAATCTACAGATTATAGCCTCTTTATGAAAATACGAGAACATGTTATTTACTTGAGAGTTTCAGATCTCTAACTGTGGGTGTTTCTCCATCTTTTCCACTATGTAAGGCCCAAGCAGTGTGCCAACTGGGGCTGTGGCCTTAGCATGTTCTGCACCCCCTTTGGTTGTTTCTTTGTCAGAGGTTGAAGGGCTTGTTACCCACCACCAGTGGGTGACCCTTGTAGGAGAAATTTTCTCCTAGATTTGTATTCAACTGACAGCCAACAACTCCTTGCCAGCCACTTGATAGCTTTGATGTGCTACCATTCTCTGCCACCTGAGCCAGTTGTTGTGTATCCTCGCTCATCTGTCATGATCATATGCTTGAAGCTATGAAACCGGATTCGCTGGAAATGGCCTGCGTGTCCGAATCCCATGAATCGGACACGATTCGTTGGGGATCTGAATCCCATGAATCAGACATGATTCGTTGGAGATTCGAATCCCAAAATGGGACACGTCGTGTCCTAATGGGGGATTCGTACGTGTCCCGTTAGGACACAATGTGTATCGATTTTGGGATTCGAATCCCAAAAAAAATGAAACCCACGGGCATAAAAAGGCGTTGTTCTTTCAGTCATTTACCATTTCTCTCTTTCAGTTTTGCATACATTGAGCCGTGGGCAAGGAGCAAAGGGTTTGGAGCAAGGAGCTAAGGGTGTGGAGCATTTGGCAAGGAGATTCAAGCACCAGGTAAGTGCATTTCATCTCTATTTTTTTGCATTTCTATTACAACAGTTTGTATATGAATTTTTTTTACAAATTTGTGCATGTTTTGTTTATTTTTTTTACAGTATTCATGGCTCAATCAAGGGCAGCAGTTAGGGGGCAAAGGAAGGGGAAGAATGTTTCCATTGGAGATGCCCCTCCTCCCCCAATATCATCAGAGTCTGCTGCAATTAATGTTGAGGGAAGAGGAGGACCTAAAGACAGCATTGAGAAATATCCCATGTGGAAATATGTCACAAGAGAGGATGGGACAAGCACCAAGGGGAAGGGAGGAGGAAATGTGCAATGGAGATGCAACTTTTGCCACATTCCTTTCAAAAGCACATATTACCATGTGAAAGCCCATTTGTTGGCTTTACTAGGTTGTAGAATTGGAGCTTGTAAAGTTCCTTTACAAAAGAGAAAAGAAATGGAAACGGAGTTCACTGTTGGTATGGAAAACGTGGCTGCAAAATCAAGAAAAACCAAGAATGAAGACCCCTTTCCATTTTTGAGGAAAGGCACCACCAAATTCCATTTGAGAGTTCTATTGGGGGACAAGCAGCAAAAAGAAGAGCAATTACACTTGGTCCAATGGACAAGATTTTTCAAAAAGAGAAACGGGAAGAGCTTGATCTCACCATTGCCTTCTTTTTCTATTAAAACTTCATATCATTTAATGTTGCATGCTCACCTCTATTTATTGAAATGTGTCGAGCTCTAACTCACGGGTCTCCGTCATGGTATGTGCCTCCTGGTTCAGAGAAGCTTAGAACCACATTGTTGACGAAGGTAAAAAAAGAGGTGCAAAAAATGCTTGAGCCTATTAAAGCATCATGGCCAACATCTGAGGTTAGCATTGTTTCTGATAGATGGACAAATTCAGCACGACACCCAATCATCAACTTCATGGTGTCTTCCTTGAATGATCTAGTTTTCTTGAAAGCAGTGGATACATTTGAAGAATACAATGATGCACAATTTATGGGTGAGTTATTTATTAAAGTTATTGAAGATGTAGGTGTTGATTCTTGTGTGAAAATCATTACAGATAATGCACCTTTTTGCAAGACTGCTGGCATGATTGTGGAAGCTAAATATCCGCAAGTGTTTTGGACACCTTGCATTGCCCATTCATTGAACTTAGCACTAAAATCCATTGCTTTTGATGTGCTTTGGATTGGTAACATCATTGAGGATGCACGCCATATTCGTAACTTTGTGCAAAATCATACAAATGCCCTCACTGTCTTCAAGGAGTACAACAATCTATCATTGTTGAAGATTGCTGATACATGATTTGCCTCTTCATTCATGATGTTGAAGAGGTTGAGGGAGGTCAAGACTGCTGCCATGGTTATTTCTGAGTTTTGGTCTTTTTGGAGAAAGACAGATCAAGTAGCCTCTAAAAGAGTGAAGGACATAGTGCTAGATGATGCTTGGTGGGAGAGGGTAGATCTAATTATTCAGATCATGGACCCTATCATTTCTTTGCTTTATTTTGCAGATACAGACAAACCCATCCTAGGAGAGGTTTATGAGGGATGGCTGTGAGGAGCATAAATCTACAGAGTGAGTGCCTGAGTATGAGACATCACCAGAGGCCTTCTGTGGTACTATACAGGATATTCTTGTTAGTAGATGGAACAAGAATTCCACACCTTTACATTGTTTGGCTCACTCATTGAACCCAAAATACTATAGCCATGAGTGATTGAATGGTGGACCTTCTTGCAGATTCCCTCTCACATGAATGGTGAAATCTCACAGGGGAGGAAAGATGCATTCAGGTGGGTTTTCTAGGATAGAGCATCCCTTGATGAGGTGGAGGACGCCTTTGCAGAATTTTCCACTAGCATTGATCGATTTGCAGGATATGATGTGATTAGAGACAGGGGGGCTAAGAAGCCCTATTCTTGGTGGGAAAATCATGGGGCAACAGGGCCTCGTCTTCAACAGTTAGCCATGAGGCTTCTCTCTCAGGTGACTTCATCCTCTTGTTGCGAGAGGAATTGGAGCACATATGGGAATTTGTAGTGTGAAGAAGAGCAGGCATGAGCAGTCTAGGGCAAGGACAATGGTGTATGTGCACACCAACCTTCGTCTTATTTACAGGCAGAGGGAAGAGTGGTTGAGGGGAAAGACAAAGATGTGGGATGCCTTTCCTGATGATATGGGTCTGGACAACAGTGTTGAGTTGGCATTGGCCAACATGGATCTCAATGATCCAGTGCTAGAGCCTGTTAGATTTGATGATGGTGATATTTTCAAGGGGTCATCCTCCACACTAGCAGATGCAGAGGTGACTATAGATACAGGGGAGGAGGATGATGCAGAGGAGAGCAGTGGTGACCATGATGATGAGGACATTGATGCTGATTCTGATGATGACTATGAGGATTGTTGACTCATGAGTCATGGGCTACCTATTGCCTTGAGGCTTGTATACCTATAGTTGTTATTTTCTATTTCTATTTGCCATTGCGGCATTGCCATTGCACTACCTATGTAACACATTTTGATTTGATGACTTAATGAGAAAACTACAATTGTCAGTGTCTTTATCTTACTATCTTGTAACTGTAGGTTGTCTTTCATTTATGAATCATGATTTATCATTTTTTGTGACATGTATTTGAATTTTGTATGTACTATGCATGCTAATTGCTATAATGTTACTATTACTAACTTTGTAAACAATAAAACTAACATCTAGATGATCTATGTTTGAAATCAATGAATTTTTATCATTAATGAGAATTTGTGTAAGAAATATCTATTTTCTAATATATATTATACTATATTATATTTTTTTTTAACTAATAAAGTAATGTAGAACGAATCCTACGTGTCCTATTTCGGGGGGTCAATGTGTCTGAATTTGACTCTCGAATCCCTGTACCCTACGAATCCCGAATCCCCGTGTCAGGTGACTTAGGTTTGAAGGTGGGCCATCCAACCCCGAAGGTATGATTTTTCATTATGTAATTGGGTGTTTATGCTTGTTTTTCTTGGGCACACTTGGGGCATAGATTACTGGGAGACTTTGAAGAAGAAAGGGCTTTGACTATACTCTTGTTCCCTTACCTCAACTAGGGGGGTTAATCTTGAATCCTAGTCCCGTGGGATCTCCTTTGTTGGCTATCAGCCTTAGGAGTAGCACTACATGGGAAATCCTGATTTTCGTTGCGTGGTCCCACTTCCCAATACCATATATTTCACTCCCCTTCGTTCATTACAAGCTTTTTTCATTTGTCTATTGGGTCCACAAGGTGTTAGCCTACCCTTACCCTTGTTCACACCTTGGGTCGGGCTTGGAATGATGCCCAACCCCTGGTCGACGATGAACTGCCCCACCTTAAGGGGTAATCATTGCTATATCTTAGACATCATGCTCTCATTCCCTTGTGAGTTGAGTAGTAAAATGAAGAAAAATCAATAAAAGGCAAGAGGCAAATGAAGAAGGGTGGAAACACAAAGGTTGGGGTAACTCATGTACCACGATTGGTCCTTTCTACATTCATATACCTAAGGTATGGCTTTCCTCATCATAGCTACCCTTGTACCATGGCATGTGGCTTGGAGCTTTCCCTTTGTCCCCACTCTATTCCATCATTATTGCACATGACACCTGCCACTTGAAGGGTGTACCATGGACTTGTCATTCCCTTGGAGGTTGTAACCACCTAATAAGGCCCTTCATTAACCTCTCCTACCCGGGAAGGTAACATCAGTACATGTTCAAAGCCTCGAATTTGGAAGGGAAACCCACTATTAAGCGTCCACTTCTACCCTTGATTAGCAAACTTATTTACTCAATTGCAATAATGAATCATTGTAAAGGTGAGGAGACATATTGAATCTTATACAAGATTGTAGATGGGATCCAAGCCCTTTAGAGGATCACAATGGCATTTGTAGGGTGAGCGTTGAGAGCCATGGGCCTCCATTCATGCAGAGCATTGATGTCCACACCGTGGGCTTTTTCAATACCACCATTTGCTTGCTTGTGCCTCAATTATTCAGAGATGATGATGCACTTGGACCATGTTGTCTCAATTGGCTACACATTGCACCTGACACTTTGCAGTTGTTCCAAGGCCCAGAGGAGGTTATGTCTTTCCTAGGGAGACATGGGAAGGTATGTGTCATCTTCAAGCCCTCATTGATGGAGCATTGACTTGATCTTGAGCCATTTGGAGACCCACGAGACCCTTTTGGAGCCCACAAAGCCCAAATAAGTGTTTGGAGATTTTTTGTAGCTTATGGAGGGTTTCCCCCTCTTTATCACAATTTTGAGGCTCTCTCTCACATTCTTAGCACATGAAGCCTCAACGTTGCCCCTCTAGGCCTCCACGTTCCCCTCTAGGCCTCCACACATGCATGATGTCAACCTTGTGCAGGCCTGAAAGGGAAATTTGATTTGATTTTTGAGCTATCATGGTTGGCTTGCAACCATGGGTGGGTTACTTAGCATATTAAGCACGTGGAGGGTTGTCTTTCATAATTCGAACTCTTGAGTCTTGTATAAATATGAGAGACCTAGTCTCTTCCTATCATCACTTGGAATTTCGACCTCCTTGAGAGAATTTAGACCTGCAATTTATGGATGGCTTTTGAAGATTATTGATGAATTTTGATGTTTGGATGATTTCACTATCTTTCTTGGAGCTTCTAACTCGCATTATTATGGACGGATATGTTCTTCACTATCTTGTAGGTGCTCTCTATTGATTAATAATTTAATTTCTGATTTTTTTGATGTCTAATGCATGAGATATTGTCTTATGGTTATTAATGTGCCCTTGTTAATGAAATATTATCTAAAACTTATAACTATTGGGAAATTTTGCGTGTATTACTCAGAAATAGAGAATCAATGAATGTTCCCAGGGGATTTGTTGTATATGCATCCTTGAAACTCCATTAACAAGTGTTGTTGAAGTATAAATATCTAGAGGTGCTGTGAAGCTGCTTGCATTAAGGATAGCGAAGCTGCCTCCCTTAGGTCTCCTTGAAAGAGCGAGTTGCCAAAATTGAGATCACCCTTGACTCCATAACCTCTTTGTTATGAATATAATTCATAACAATTAGGTAATAAAATAAATATAAATATTAAATAATTAAATATTATTTAGGTTAATTAGTCATTAAATTAAGTGAAAAGGCATGTCTAAAAGACATGCCCATTCACGAAAGGTCACCTGTTGAGGTATAAAAGCAAAGCCTCATTGTACATTCAAATCATCTTATACAATTTTATATAAATAATAAATTATTATTTTTAAATACCTGTGTGTATTTTAACAATCGAGTCTACAAGCTATCAGTTTTCTTGCCTCAGCATAGTTTTTATGCTACAGTGGTATCAGAACCATGACACATGATATAATCATGCGGGCCTTTGAACGTAGTTCACCGCACAATGTGCCATTACGTTCACATCTTGATTACATTGAACAGATTAGTATTCAAGAAGCATTTCAACGTTTAGAAAGATCAATTGTAGAAGTTACAACATGTCGAAAGGAAAGCGATAACAAGGGAAATGAATCCAAATTTTCTTCTGCTTTCTCGATTTTCACAGCTCTTCCCCTGCCCAAGAACAATAATTCATCTCTTCCCAAAGGTGATTCCGAAGCCCTAGCGGGTGGGCTAACGGCCCTATTGCCACTGCCCAAGAACGACAACATCCTTGGGGTGGGCAGTGCTCACACTGGGCGCCGCTTCCTTCTGGATACTGCGCTTTCCACACACCAATCACCACTACTTGCTACTGCTCCCAAGGAAAGGTCCTGGGAAAATCTTCGTGAAAGTAGAGAATATGGTGCTCCGATGTCAAAACCACAAGACTCTGGTTATCAGTTTGCTCGCCAGTAGCAATTGAATTCACAGTTTCAAAAGTTAATGTTTCATCAAGCTCGGGGCCTGGACCAGCTGCCGCTCTAGTGAAGGTTGCTGTTCCTTGGTCGGCCAGGAGGGGAACCTTGTTAGAAAAGGATAAAGTTTTAAAAACTGTGAAGGGGATACTAAACAAATTAACCCCAGAAAAGTTTGGTGTTCTCAAAGATCAACTAATAAATTCGGGGATCAACTCAGCAAACATTCTACAGGGAGTAATGCATCTTATTTTTGACAAGGCAGTGCTGGAACCGAAATTTTGTCCCATGTATTCCGAGTTATGTCATGATCTAAGTATCGCACTCCCTCAATTTCTAGCTGAAGAACCAGATGGAAAACCAATAGCATTCCAGAGGATTCTTCTCAACACTTGCCAAGAAGCATTTGAAGGTGCAGACAATTTGCGAGCAGAAATCAAGCAAATGACAGCGCCAGATCAAGAAGTGGAACGCCGTGACAAGGAGAATAGGGTAAAGCTTTGTACTCTAGGAAATATAAGGCTAATTGGGGAGCTGTTCAAGCAGAAAATGGTACCTGAAAAAATTGTTCATCATTATAGTCAACATTTGTTAGGCCAGGATGCAAAGTCTCCTCCTGTTGAAGAAAATGTGGAGGCCCTTTGCCATCTTTTCAACACCGTTGGAAAACAGCTTGAAGAAAACCCCAAGTCGCTTTCTATTATAGATTCTTATTTTGCCTCATTGAAGCAGCTAACTAATAATCAACTCCTGGCATCTCAAATGAGATTCATAGTTCGTGATGTTCTTGAGTTGCGTGCTAGTAAATGGATCCCTCGACATGAACAGATAAAGGCTAGAACTGTAAATGAGATTCATTCAGAAGTTGAACAGAAGCTTGGTTTAAGGCTCGGATCAACAAACATGCGCAATGGTCGTGGTGCAACTAATGTTATGGGTATGGGTGCCGGAAACAATTTTGGTATTGGACGGCCTGGAGGTTTGATGCTTGTAATGCTTGGAATGGTTCGGTTATATAATTTACTGGCAATAAGTATCAATGTTATAAATCCGAAACCATGGTTGCTTCCTGGCGCAGATTCTTCACACTTTTTCAACTATGACCACACTCATACACTGGAAATGATGTGCTGTAGAAAGCACAAAACCAACAACCCAGTCAACAACTCCAAGGATGACATTGTCTGTGGCCCTCCAAATCCTTCGTACCTTTTTCAACAGTGACGTTGGTTCATAAATGGGTAACATGGGTTGTTTAATTACAAAATAATTATAAATTATAACCATAGAATTTATAATTAATTATTAAATAATTTATAAACATAAATC